>JANHZU010007865.1:160294-176907 GCA_032468055.1 Acrochordus granulatus | reverse complement strand
TGAGAAAAAATCCAGTCCAGATGCCTGTTTTTTAAACTTTGTTGCGATGCAATTACCCTGGACAAGTGAGAGTCTTCGCAGACAAGACCCAAACATTTGTTATTTCATGAAAGTACCAGAATTCTCCATCTTCAGAATTTCTTCGTAGCAAAATCTTTTCTTTGGGGCTGAGCAGCTCCCATTTTCCAGAGCTAGAGGGAGTAAAAAAAATTATAGGTTCAGTGACAATCTGGACCATCAGACATCAGGTTCAGCTCAGAAAGAGCTTCTGCTGAACACAGCTATCTCTGTGGATATCCAAAACTTATCTGTTCTCATTTCACCAGTCCTAAATTCATGTTTAATCTATAACGTGTAGATGGAAAACTGTACTGCAAAATTCAGAGAAATGTGAATTTCAGATAATAAATACTACATTACAGGTAGTCCTTGCTTACCAATGGTAACTGGGACCAGGAATTCTATCGCTAAATAATGCAGTTGCAAGGCATGACATCACATGACCATGCCAACTTACAACAGCAATTTCAGCAGGCCCAGTTATTATACTGGGCCTATACAACAGTTAGGCAATGTTATTTGGTAACCTGCATGACTACAGCATCCTATGATCATACAACTGCCATTTGCTACCTCCTGCCAACTTCCCCTTTGACTTTGCTTATTGGAAGCTGACAGTGAAGATCACATAGTGATCACTTGACCATGGGACACCGTGATGTCATTAACCAGTCACGAAGCACCCAAATATCAATCAAATGACTGCAAAGACACTATGAAGACCCTAATTCAGCTCCATTGTAACTTCATACAGTTGCTGAATGAATGGATGTTAAACAAGAATTGCCTGTAGTTTAAATGTGCAAAATATATAGTAAATTCAATGAATTTTCTCCCTCTTCTTTTACCCTAGTTAATTCTCAAAATGTTTTTGCATGTAAGGAGCTCCACCACAGGTGGCCCATATAAATAATACTTTAAGAGGAAGTCAGCTAATTTATTATGTAAATGTATTTTCTATGGATTCCTTGCATATATGATTGATAATATACAGGTTAGTTTTATATACTTAGTGCATCCACTTTCTGTTAAATTACATAAAGTTATTTTTGATATTGTCACTATTTATTCTGTATCTTTAAATCAACAAACAAATAATATAACAAAGAACTAAAATCAATGCTACTAAGGACAGGTTCTTTTTTCCAAAGCTTCAGCAGAAAAAGATTCAGTTCCTATGGATTTTCTCAGCCCCTGTCATTAACTGCTTATTGTACTTGCCGATATTCTCATTTTTGGTCAAGATGTGTTTAAAATTCTCCAGTGGATCTGGGCTGCTGCAGTTCCTAATAAACAAGTAGCAATGCTGAAATGTTGATCTGTCTTGGATTAAACAATTTACACCAAGGAAACCAAGGAAAGTTATAAAGTTTCTTTGCCATACAGCTGTGCCAGCATGTCTTATTTTCTGATCTTTGGTCTTATGTCTTCAATATTCACCCAAGTTCAGTTCTGGTAGTGCTGTCTGATCTTTCAGAACTGCTCAAAATGTTGTGTTCTAACTGATGAAGTTGTCTGTTGTTAATCTCTGCCTGCAGGTGGCACTGAGTCTTCATACATCTGAAGGGTCATTTCTTTTTGCTCTAGGGACTCACCTGTTACTCCAATCCCCTTTCCATTCAACTTTTCCCCAGGGATTTCTCAGTCGTACTAAATTTTCAGGTCCATGTTTGCATGTCACCTTTGGGAAACAATAGTAGATGCCAAAGTAAACATTAATGCTCAACTTTCCACTGCTTTGGCTAGCTATAGTTTTCTAAGTACAATCCAAGGTATCAGTAAGGCTCTAGTAAATACTGAGTAGTTTGGTCCTTAAATACTTCTAAGGGCCCCAGTTTCCATCAACCCAATAATACTTTCTGCCAGGATTTTATTCATCGGGAAATAGTTTGCCATTTACCAAAAAAAGCCAAATGGCCAGTCAATATGTTGGAGACCTGGGAAGAAGGCTATGGCTCCTACTTTAAAGAGGATGATCTGTATTAGAAGGGGCACCCTATGTAAAATCCAAAGATAAAGAACCATACAGAGAGCTATGAGAGATTTGAAGTCGCCCATCAACACTTGACATGTGAACTGCAAACTGAAAAGACACAGAAATCATTTCATGCCTGTCTTCTTTACCATAGTGAGATGTATTTCTATTTAGATGAAGGTAGATTTTTATATACACACACGCATGCATACATATATTCAGTACATGCACACAGAGAGACATACATAAACATATGCAGGTGCTATGGAAATCTCTTCCTCATCTCTTTCTCTTTTCTGCATAAGTGAAAATAAGTGTTGTGGAGATGCTATGATAATAAAATGAAGTATGGGTAGGAAAGAACAAATAAGTATACAGAGTCTCATCAAATAAATGCATCAATAATAGCAGGTCTATATCACATGCGCAAGGTCACAGATTGTTCAAACCATTCAGATGGTTTAATTTAAACCGATTTTTGATTATTTGAAATTAATTATTTATACACACATAAAAAGTCATATCTGTTCATACTGCAGCTGACGTTCAACAGTCATAATAGTCACATATAATTTGCTGTGTTCACATGAAATACTTAGTCCTGGTTACTCAATCTATTCAGTTTTCCGGGTATGCACAGCGCAGTGAATTATCAGGTAACCACATGGGCTGAGGTTGCATACTACACTAGGTTGAAATGTGGTTAAATGGTATGCATCTAGCATGCCAAGTGTAAACTAGATATAGAAGCCCAGTGTTTTGGCCACAGGAATTTGAACACTAGACCTCTCCTTTTCTCACTGTCCTCATTTTAGCAAGATAAAACTTGTTCAGCTTAGTTTAGCCACTGTCAGCAGAGCTCAGGAATCAGTTACTGCTTTTGATTTGCACAAGAGGCTAGCTATTATTCTTCTATCCTTTATGCATGCCATTAAAGGGAATATTAGCTCCTCAGCTAACTCTGTACTTTCACAGGTTTTGCAAAATATCATTCATAGATTTAGTCTATATGCCGCAGCCCTACAAAGGTTTTTCTACTTCCCCAGCCCTTTCCTCATTAATTTTTAATCAGTTAAAATGTAAGTTAGTGATGCTAAGTCCAGCTAAAGTAAGAAAGGAGAGAGTGGGGAGTCCGCTTATAAATAAATTGACTGAGGTTGGATTAAGAAAAATGCAGCTTTTATTCTAGTGCTTTCTGCTTTGCACAGAATCCTTTCACTGTTCCATGTACAGCATTTTCCTTAAAGGCTCCCATACATCTGTTTCCAAAAGTCCCTTGATCCAAAAAGTGGATCAGGATTTGATATTATGGTAGTTAGTCTCAAATTATGTAAGCACAATATTACAAGCAGAGCTTTCAATGATCCAATCCTATCTGCCATCAATAGCAACATAACAAAACTTTAAGAGCTTGGTGAAGCTAACATTCAGTATATGAATGTTATATAAAGATTTTGAAGAGCCAGTATGACCTATCAAACACCTCTTGAAGGTTATTTTATAGCCTATTTGTAGAGACTGCATTTTATCTGCAATAGCCATTAAAATTGCCTGGTTCACAACTCACACTAAATCATGGCTTAGTGAAAAACACGAATTAGATGGATTCACACACTGTATTGTATAATCATGGCTTAGTATAATATGTGTATTTAGCAGATGGTTTTCACTTTCCTGAGCCTTGTAAGGTATACATGTTTCTTCTAGTTAAGAATAACTTGGAAAATCAAAGAAAAGGAGAATGAATGAAACTATAAGTCCTGAGGTACAAGCAACTTCACACTCTTCTCTTGTGCTCCTCAAGAACCTCTTCTGGCTATAGCTGTTGAAAATCATCAGCAAAATTCTTTTCATTTTGAGGTAGAAAATGCACAACCAAAAGCATCAAGTCTAAGTTCTTAAACAGGCATCATATTATTGTTTATAAAAAAGTCCACTAAACTCCTCCTTGAAGCTTAGGAAAAGTCAAAACGAAAGGTTCTGACATCTCCCAATTCAACATGGCCTTACCACTTTGAATTAGTCCCCTAACTATAGTGTCCCTTGCATACCAAAACCTGTTAAATCTGGCCTTCAGTCACCAGTCACTATAGTCCAATCCTGAGCTATACTAAGTAAAACAACAACAGATAACCAGAAACACAAAACAAAGCCAGAAGATCCAATAGTCACATGTGAGTGAATAAAAGTACGCCACATATTGAAAATGACCAGCTGTTGGCTTCATTCACTACTTAAAAATGCTAAACACCCAGTTTCTTCCTTAATTTCTTCCTTATTATGTTCAGATAGAAGATAATAGCATAAACTCATTAAGAAAACCACGTCTGGAATTATCAAAGCAAGTTTGCACTTACCTTTCGAATACCAGTTACAGCATAGGCATGACCAGCTACTAAGCCATTCGCTAGGACTCTTGTTGGCTGTAGGAAAAACAGAATCAGCCTATAAAACCATGCTATGAACCATCTTCCTCGTGCCTAGTGAAACCAAGACTGTCTGCTTTTTAGAGAAAACAAGTGACAGTTGCCTTATTGTAAATACTAAAAACAGCTTGAGCTAAACTCCTCACTTGACTTTCTGTTTAGCCTATTATGAAGTTACTTGGATTATTCAGCTGCTGGAGAAATAAAACTGTTAAGCTTAGAAAAATAAAATGTTGAGGTGGGGCATGAATATAACTTTAAAAGATTTAGAACAGTGTGGAAAAAAAGAACAGCAGTAATATATTTTTTTCTCCACATGTGAAAACATAAAAAAAATCCAATTACTAAGTTTCATTTTTAAATAAATTTCATCTTTATAAACAATACAATTCACCTCCAGAATCTTTCTCAGAGAAGTCATACGATAGAGGAGACAATCTTAAATGTCAAATAATCTACATCTTTCATTAATATGTTTTAGGCTTTTTAAATAAAAAATGAAGTCTTTATTAAGTGATTCTTGTTAACTTTATTATTTTCTTCTTTTTAATTTTTTAAGGGGCATCTAGACTCTTGAAGACAAGGCACAAAAAGTCTTGTCTTTCATCTTCTTTATTACAATGGTCCTTTTTGTCTCATAATCTTATTTGCTGGGTAGCTGATTGGTGGAATGTCACACTTCCTTCAAAAATGACTGTAAGCCACCAAGAGTCACTTTGTGAGATCGGTGGCATATAAATTTGTGAGATAAATAAACAAATACATAACTTATAGGCACAAAATCTTAGTAATGAGGAGAAAGGAAAGGCTGCTCTTACCCCTGTATGAGTCTGACATCCCATGAGAGAGTTGCTGTAGGTTGCTCTTGTCAAGATATCCCAGAGATTAGATGGTGCATCAGCCAACTTTATTGTCATATTAACTCCCCCTGTGAAATCTACCAGAGCTTCTGATACTTGTCCAATCTGTAGATCTTCATACGAACCACACAACCTGCCAAAAAAGTGTTGACAAATATTTTCTTAAATGTACATTAGTTTTTTATAACAATAGATTTAAAATAGACTAGATGAATGCTTGGGAAAATCACTTACTTGGCATAAGCTTTTTCCAGAAGAGCTCCCCAGAATAAGTTCTTGTAAACAGAAGAGAGAAAAACAAGCTCACCAGCTTCATTTACTGGTAATCGGTCATCTACTACAATGTCAACCCATTCTCCAAAATGCCAGAACTGAAAAACGAAAGGAATACACAATGGTCCTGCTGCTGTTTGAAAAAGTGGAAAAACCATTATCTAACTCTGCTCACTGTGATCAAACAATAACTGCAGGAAAGTATAGGTGAACTTTCTGCTATAGTAATATGATAATGATCAAAACAGTGAAGTTCAAAGAGATGAGTTCAGGATATATAAGTCCAGGATGCATCTCCAGGTTCTGTGACAAGTGACAAGAAGGAACATATATCTGATGGAATTAAAAAGCACTTGATACTTCAGATTAAAAAATGTTCTTGTCTGTAAAAGTTATGTATCCATATTTCTTAGTCTTTTTGCTTTCTCTCATAGGATTATGTGCCCTTTGCCTTCCTCGCCACAGTAATCTAGCCACATGCTTCATTGTGCAAATTACATATACAGTATATCATTTCATGTAACTAACATAAAACACAGGACATAATTACTTAATTCACACAGTGTCATCAGATGCATATTTTTTGTTCCTACTGCTCCCCTGTACAAAGGCCCATATCAATGGCAATTCTTATCCTAAACAGAGGAAGGCTGATTTATACATTGACAGAACTGTGTGAATTATTCATTACATTTATAGGAATCTAACGTTTTTACGGTTCGGATGTTTCATCATATAGCTCTATTGGGGATTTGCTCACCTTGAAATGAAATATTCCAGCATATTTCTTCCTCTCAAAGCTTTGGTTTTGTGGTACCACATTAAACAAAATGTCTTGATGAAATGTTAAAGCTTCCACGGCAGCCAAAAACCAGCAGTTCTCTGTGCCAAAATAGTTAAGGAAAACAGAAGTTGATTTTAAAACTGCTTGTTACCATTATTTCAGGGCATTTAATAGAAGACAATACATGCTGAGATATTTATTACTTTTATAATTAATCAGAAACTGCCCAGTATAGGCCAGGTGTACTTTTGTGCCTTATTCTATAGAATGCATTTCACCTTCAGTAATAAATTTGCAACTGAAATTTAGATTAGAAAGCCCGCCTTTTATACTTTCTTTTATTTATTTATTCAATTTGTATGGCTGTCCATTTCACATTTGTGATTCTGGGCAGTTCACATTGGTTTTCCTTACAAATGGCATGGTTATTTCTGTTCACATACGTTTATGGTTGTGTAATTGGCTTTACATGTTGACTTTGTGTGTTGTTACTGCTGATAGATATTAGAATGGCAAAAGGAGAAGTCCCAAAGGGATAGCAAATGGGTCTTTTCACAAATTGGAGCAGTTGCTTTTAATCTGCCTTACTTCAGTTCAGAACCCTCCATGAAAGTGTAGTTTTCTTCGCAGTCTAACTTTCCTGAAAATTTCATCTAAAATCCAAGTTAGAGCAGACTTTTCTGCCAGACTGTTCCAGGTTAGAATGGGCTTTTTCCAGGAATATAGTTCTCGAAATGGGTTTGGTACACTAAGCCTACCCTGACTAAATATTTACACAAACAACATTCTCTCTTGGAACATTCCTTACCTATCAGTCCTTGACACAGAGCAAGCCTTTTCTTGTTGGTAGAATAAAAGACTGGATTCTTGTTCACCTGCTAGAATATACAATATATATAAAGTTTATATATATATAATACATACATATATACATATGTCTGTGTGTGTATGTATGCACACACACACATATAAATACCCACTTTAAATCCCCCACAATACTTTGTTTATACATTGCCTTGTTGTTTAAATACCTTCATAAAATTATAAGCATCTTTGCTTTTCTCTAAAAAGCACATTTCCGACTGTTAACATTATATTAAACATGTTAGAACTCAAGAAAATTTAAGATGGGGATTTTGAAATCAAGCATATAACCAAGGATCAGTCTAAAACAAGCAAGTGCTTCCTGTAAGCATTATAACATGTGATTTGAGGCCAGTCCCAAATAAAAAAGAAATCAAAATATAGTCTTCACCAATAGTGGGTGTATTTATTTACAAATTGAATAAGTCAGTCAAATATAGTGGCATTTAGTAGTGAAAAGTATTTAAACAAGAGTCAAAAGGAAGCCTGGAAATATGATAAGTCAATTTTTTCTTGAGAATCAATGTTTTTGTCATGTAAACATAAATTTGCAACCTGGTCATTCTTTCAAGGATAAAATGGATATATTTTAACACAATATGTCTTTTGTTGATACAATATTTATCTTCCAAGCTTTCATAATCAGATAACTGCTTTCTTAGTTTCTCTGGAAATACTGAAACACTATTATTCTTGTTAGAAAAGATGATGATCCACTCAATACCATTTACATAATCCCCTCAATACCACATTTATATGCCCCAAAATACTATACCTACCAATAAGGAAATAACAAGCCAACATCCACAGCCAAATCAAGCCAGATCCAAAAATATTAAGTAATTCCTGGAAGCCTGGCATTCAGACAAATCAGCCATCAATAGACTCATACTGTAGAAATAGACCACATTTGCACACCATTCAAAAGAGACAATAAAAAAGCTAAGAAAGAAACATATGATCCTCTCCAGTAGATATCAATCAGAAAAGCAGCGATCAACACCAGACAAACAATCAGGCAGAAGAAACAATATCTAATCAAGGAACCACTAAAGAGGAAACCATACTGTCAGGGCAAGCTACTGCACATAAACAGGCAGCACACCCCACACTCACTTATACTGATGTTACTTAGTTGGGTAATGAAATATCTTCAAGCAAACAACCAAGCTCAGAGAGCAGCAAGAACTCCACAGTTCAATCCTGAGCTACAGATACTCTCTTCTATTGCATTATCAAAGATAATATTTGAATAGTTTTAATATCTGGATTAAAACAATATCCCCAAAAAATATTCTGCAAAATCTATAACACTTGATTATTTTGCACAGGACAATCAAAAATGAAGCTACATCCAGATGCACTGTTAAATCACTAAAATAAATGCCTAGAAGGTGATTGCTTTTCTAATATCTCTAAGTATATTATTTATACTTTTGTTATTTCAGTAGAAATGTTAAATATATAATACTGAAATCAACATCCGCTGTAACTAGAGACGTTATATTTGTCTGGTACCAAACATTGTTGTTTGGAGTTTTCAGACTGCTAAAATCCATTGTTTACCAGCACAGATTTTCTAAGGACCTGCATTTCCTGCTAACTCTGCATAACAAAAAGCAAATTACATTTAAAGATATGTGTGTTGCAGGGCCACATAGGAAGTCAGTCTGTTCCTTTTACTTTCCCTAGATGTTTGTCCAGAGTTATTGAATACAAAAGCAGCCTTGCTTTGTTTAGGCAATGAAGTGGCAACAGTTTCCATTAACAAATAACAGGGGAGCTATTCCTGGCTGGCTCCTGAGGGGTGGTTGCCCTCTGAGAGATGTGTCCAGCTGAGTTCAAAGTTTGGCACCAGTTGAGAATCCAGAGTAGAGGAGGTGAGGTGGCAGTGGTTCTTCAAGAGTCTCGTTTAGTGGTCTTGCTCCACAAGTGTCTGGTTGAGAGGCCCTGTTCTTGAAGCTTGGTTCTCAAGTTCACTTGGGAGTGTTGCTACTGTACCAGCCTCCCTGCCTGAGCTGGTTGAGGCCACCTCAGGATTGGCGGTGGACTTCCCCAGGCTGATGGTCCTGGGGGATTTCAATTTGCCATCCCTGGGTTTGTCCTCGAGATTAGCTCAGGAGTTCCTGGCTTCCATGGCAGCCATGGGCCTATCCCAGATTATCTCAGAACCTACTCAAGACAGTGGCCACACTCCAGATATGATTTTCTTGTCCGAGCAATGGCAACATGGTCTACAGGGGGAACTTTCAATGTCCCCTGTGTCATGGTCAGATTATGCCCTGGTGTCATTGAGACTCTCTAATGCCACCCCCGTCTGCAGGGAGGTAGGACCTATTTGTTCAGTACGCCCTCAGCGACTGGTGGATCCAGATGGGTTTCATAGGGAGCTGGGGGATGTTCTGGGGGTATTGCTGCACGGTCCTGCCAAAGCCCTGGTTACATCCTGTAATCAAAGGATGGCCAAGGCTCTGGATAGGATCGTGCCTGTATGGCCTCTCTCTACTCATCACACTCGGCACTCTCTGTGGTTCATGGAAGGGTTGTGGGTATTGAAAAGGGTAGAGACGCCTGGAGCACCATTGGTGAAAGTCTGGGGAAGAATCTGACCAAACACAAGTTAGAGCCACTGTTAAGGCCTATCTTGTGGTGATAAGGGTAGCAAAACGTAATTATTTCTCCACCTTTATTGCATCAGCAGAGTGTCATCCTTCGGCCCTGTTTAAGATCACCCAGTCCCTTCCTGGTGGGGGAGACTTGGGGGATCTTCTCCAGGGCCATTCAGCGGAATTTGCTGAACACTTGGCAGATAAATTTGCTTGGATTCAGTCCCACTTGGAAGCCGTGCATGAGGCAGATCCACTTGAGATGCCTAGGGAGGGGTCTTTCCCAGTTATCTGGGAACAATTTCACCCTGTTGCTCCTGATGAAGTGGACAGGATCCTTGATGCTGTCAGTCTGACCACTTGTCAATCAGATCCTTGTCTCTTCTGGTTGGTGAAAGCTACCAATTAACAGTGGTGGTGATTAACAGATGGGTCCGTGCAGTGATTAATGCTTTACTGTGAGAGGGGACATTTCCCAGTCCTTTTAAGGAAGCTCTGGTTCATCCTCTGTTAAAAAAAACCTTCATTGGACTCCACCTGTCTGGACAATTATCGTCCAGTCTCCCACTTGCCCTTCTTAGGAAAGGTGGTTGAAAAAGTGATCATTTGGCAGCTTCAGAGGTTCTTGGAGGAAACAAATTTTCTGGACCCTTTTCAGTCTGGGTTCAGGCCCAGTTATAGAATGGAGACAGCATTGATTGCTCTTGTTGATGATCTCTGACAAGAGCAGGATGGCAGTAATGCATTCATCCTAACTTTCCTTGACTTCACAGCAGCTTTCGATACCATCAACTGTGGCATCCTTTTGGGTTGGCTGCTGGGGCTGGGGGTGGGCAGTGCAGTTTTGCACTGGTTTGGCTCCTTTCTCCAAGACCAGTCCCAATCAGTGTTAATAGGGAGGGAGAAGTCCAGTCCACAGCCGCTACTTTGTGGTGTGCCACAAGGCTTGGTACTTTCTCCTTTCCTTTTTAACATTTACATGAAACTTCTGGGTGAGATCATCCATTATCATGGGATGAGGTACCATCAGTATGCTGATGATACTCAGATTTACATCTCTATCCCTGGTGATCCCAGTGATGCTGTCTTGGCCCTGACTTGGTGTCTGGAGGCTGTAAGGGTCTGGATGGGAGACCACAAGCTTTGATTGAACCCTGGCAAGACTGAGTAGCTTTGGCTGTCTGAGGGACTTTAACAACTTTAACTCTGCTTGGGATTGCACTACCCCAGACAGACCTGGTGTGCAATCTGGGAGTTCTCCTGGACTCGCATCTCCTGCTCAAAGAGCAGGTAGCAATTGCAGCAAGGAGTGCCTTTGCATGATTGCATGAGGTGCGCCAGTTTTGCCCCTTCCTAGATCAAAACTCCCTTCAGTCAATCACTCATGCCCTTGTCATCTTGTCATGGGATTACTGCAATGCGCTCTCCATGGGGCAACCCTTGAAGAGCATCCAGAGACTACAGTTCGGGCAGAATGCTGCTGTGCAGATGAATGTTGGGGCCGATAGGATGGCCCATGTAACACCTTTATTCTGCAAGCTGCATTGGTTGCCAGTCTGCTTCTGGGTGAAATTGAAGGTTTGGTTTTGACCTTTAAAGCCCTTCATGGCATGGGAGCAGGTTATTTGAGGAACTGTCTCATTCTAATGGGATGTCCTGCCCCACCAGATCCAGAGGAAGAGACTATCTCTGGATCCCATCAGCCAAGGAATTTGGGTTGATGGGATCAAGAAGAGCCTTTTCAGCTGTGGCTCCTGCCCTCTGGAATATCTTGCCCCCAAAAGTGAGGTCTGCACCCACCCTTATGACCTTCCAGAAGAGCCTTAAGACCTGGCTCTGCCAGCTGGTGTGGGGTTCCTATGGGGACCCCATAGGAAAATCATCTTGGAGATGATTTAATATTCTCCTTCCCCATGTATATTTTCTAACTCCCCACTCAGTTGATTTGTTTTAAAGACTTGTAATTGATTTTATTATAATTTTAATAAATAAATATTTTATAAAAAGAATACAATAAGAAAAAACAAGTGAGGTTTCATTGCGTTCATTGATTTGGACCATAACATCCACAATGATTTATTCAGACTAAAGTCAATAATGGGATCAACCTTCCCAACTTGCTTTAGCCATGTCAGATGCATTTCTGATTTCACACAACAGACTCTCAACATATTAATCCATCCTGCTGCTGAATCAGACCATCAGATCACTGAGCAAATGTGCTCTCACTTCTGATTCAGGGCAATTCCACAACTCCCAGAGTTCCCCAGCCAACCAGCTGAACTCCCTCAGCTGGCTGGGGAATTCTAGGAGTTGAAGTCCTTGGTCTTAAAGTTGCAGAAGCTAAGAAACCTGGTCTAAGCTGTATGTCTCCAATGCTGCTACTGGCTGTTTTTTAAACCACCTTCAGACATTTTAGTCCAGATTACAGCAGGTTGGCAATCAGACCAGGCTTGCACTCAGGCTGGACTACAGCCATCACAAGACATGAATGGTTGTTCACCTGCTTTTGTCCTTCCCTTTTCTGTAAGGTAGTTAAGCCTAGATTAGCTTCTGTATCAATGGGTGTATCAAGACCTGCCTTTTCATTACATGATTGTTCCCTTTTCACTAGTCCCTGTGCCTTTCCATTGCTTTCTCTGATCATGTGCTTCCTTTCAGCTATTATTCACATACAACCACTAAACAAGAGCCATCTCTGATCTGCACCAATAGGGGATTATCCCCTATTTGGTCACTTAGTGACCAAAGTTAGAATGGACCTCCCAAGTACTTCCGACAGCAGCCCCCCCGTCCCGCATTCACATGATTTCATACATGATTCATACATGTGTGTGTGTTTGTGTGTGTGTGTGTGATATATATATATCAGCTCCAAGGGAAAGAATATATATATATATATGAAATCATGACCTTATATATATATATATATAAATATGAGGTCATGATTTCATATATATATATATATATATATGATTTAAATATATATTTTCTTTCCCTTGGAGCTGATATATATATATATATATCAGATCCAAAGGAAAGAGAAAGGAAAACACTACGAATAAATCACAATAATAAAGAAGCAATTTACAACTTGTACTTGCAATAATGACCGTTGTCCCACCCCCACGGTCATGTGATTGCAGTGGCTTGCATTTACGAGTAGTTGTGCCCTGTGGTCACGTGATCATGATTTGAAACCTTAACAGCCAGTTTCCAGCAAAAAATATCAATTGGGGAAGGTGGATGCACTTAACCATGTGATTCACTTAATGACTACTGTAAAAATAGTTTTAAAACTGGGTCCAGTCACATTGTGTCTGACTTACGATTTTTAACAACTTACGACAGAAATTCTGGTCCCTATTGTGATTGTAAATCAAGAACTACCTTGTACTGATATGTCAAGCAGGCCGTAGAGTTGAATCTCTGCAAATAAGTATCGACCCAGAAGAGAGTAAGGGGCTAGCTTAGCATTTTTCTCTCCCAGCAAAACCACCTGAGAGTTCCTAAGCTTTTTCTCCACTATGGGTTCTCATGTGAGCCGCAAGATTTGAACTTGACCCAAAACATTTCCCACAATCAACACATAAATAAGGTTTCTCCCCTGTGTGGATTCTCTGGTGGCCGATGAGGTGTGATTTTTGGCTGAAGCGTTTCCCACATTCAGAGCACTGAAAGGGCCTCACCCCTGTGTGGGTCCGCTCATGGGTGCTGAGGTTGGAGCTCACACTAAACCCTTTACCACAATGTGCGCAGACATACGGCTTTTCACCCGTGTGGGTCCGCTGGTGGCTGGTCAAATGCTGCTTCTGACTGAAACTCTTCCCACAGTCCAGACACTTATAGGGTTTTTGACCAGTGTGGATTCGCTCGTGTGCAGTGAGGTCTGAGCTCACACAGAAGTTTTTGCCACACTTCAAGCATTTAAACAGTTTCTCTCCAGTGTGGATTCGCTGGTGCCTGTTGAGGTGTGACTTCCCACTGAAGGTCTTTCCACAATCAGAGCACGTAAAGGCTTTCACACTAGCATGGACTCGCTGGTGACCATTCAGATGTATACTTCCACTGAAGATCTTCCCGCACTCAAGGCACTGAAAGGGCTTCTCACCAGAGTGTACTCTTTGGTGGGCCATGAGATCTGAACTGTGGCAGAACGATCTCCCACAATCGGAGCATTTGTACAGCTTTTCAACAGCGGAGGATCTCCTGGGCCTGCACAAGTCTGAGTAGGTGCTAAAGTTTTTCCCCAAGTGCAGATCCTGATGGCTTTTGAGGTGACTGATGAAACCGCTGGGGTGGCGGAAGCATTTCCCACATTCTGAGCATCTGTAAGGTTTCTCTCCAGGGTGGCTTTTGAAAGGATGAGCAAAGTCCGAGTTCATGCCACACCTTTGACCACAATGCAAGCAGGAATGGAGGTTTTCAGCCATGTGGTTACCTTTCTGAATCACGAGGCTGGGTCTCGAAGCAAGCATTTTGGCACACCCCAAAGCCTTGTGCACTTTCTCTCCTGGATGATTTCTCTGATGAGAAATACCATCCAGGGTCCAGCTCAAGGACTTCCCATCCAGAGAATGTAAATTTGGTTCCTTGCTCCTAAGGACCTTGTCTTCTCTTTCACAGAATCCCTCGTCATTTTTCCAAGGAATGGAGCTACCTCCTTGTTGCTTTACTTTGGGCTGACTTGCAGAAATCTCCCCACTTGGCTGACCTGAAGAACAGCTCTCAGCAGCCAACCCTTGGCGTTCTATAGGATCAGCCACTTCCAGATGCAGTTTCTTTTCATCGTCTTCCTCCTCACCCTGAATCCATTCAGCTGGAAATATACAATGAAGCATCACTCTCAGAAAGCACCCCAATGTGCAAAAAAGGAGTGTGAAAAAGTGAGAGGAAGACAGACTAAGTAATTGCTGAATTGTATGCAGGCAATCCTCAATTTAAGATAGGTCACTTAGTGACCAAAGTTAGAATGGACCTCCCAAGTACTTCCGACAGCAGTCCCCCAGTCCCGCATTCACATGATTTCATCTTGGACACTAAGCAACAGGCCTGCATGTATGGCTGTTTGCAGTATCCCATGGTCACATTACTGTTTTTGCTGGAAAATGGTGTTTACTTCTGGTTTCTGGCAAAAAACACTCACTGTGGATAGTGATTTCATTTAACCACCACTGCAAAAAAGACTGTAAAATCAGGCACAGTCTTGCTTAACCATCGGAATTAGGACTGTAATTTCTGGCTCAATTATGGTCTTAAATTGAGGATTACTAATTTGTAATATTGCAGAACTGCTCTGGAGATGTAGGATGTTCAGCGATGCGTACAATCATTTGCAAAGCATAACCATTAATACATGGATGCTGATGGCACAGAAATATGACAAATAAATACTTTATTTATTTAAATATTAAAATACTTTGAACAAGGCAAAAAAAAAGCTTACCAACAATACCAAAGTCCCTGGTATCCTCTCCTTTAGGCTGGCTGGGTTTGATATCCAGCAGGTCACTTGGTGCTTCTGTGAGATTAGTGGATAGTTCAGAGAACATCTGGAAACAGAAGGATCCTGATCAGTCAGATGAGAGGAACAGAAGTAGAATGATAAGCAGGAAGGCTGTTAAAAGCTTTCCAGCTTCAGCCCCTAATTTAGAATCAGATCATAGGACCTCCTCAAAAGCTGGCTGTGGTTGTGCCCAGGAAAGTAGACAGTGACCCAGCCGAAGATCCCAGCCCATTAATTGTATTCAGAAGTTTAACGGTATGTGGGAAAGACCTTGAGAGACAAGATGAGGAGATGCTGCCTAGGGAATGATCAGATAAGACACAGAGTAGCCCACAGCTAGGGCAAGAGTTTCAGAAGGGACCATCCCTAGTTTTTCAGGTTGTAAAGGAGACGTTGCAAGAATTGTACTTTCAGACTTGCAAGATTCTGTTAATGTAGCTTTACAAGAAAGTAGAATTAGTTTATCTGGTTGTGTTTCCTGTTCTACCTGGTAAGACTGGCAGGAAGGTTGCAAGTTTGATCCCTAAATAGGAAAAAGAGGAAAGATGCATTATCTGTCAAGGTAGGGGAGGAGTCCATAATCCTTACTTGGGCCACTTAACCTTTACACAGCACACACTAGGGACATTGCTTCCCAGAGCTAGCAGTGCTGGGCCAAGTTGAATGGAAGATTTGTGATTTACATTTAAATGGAATTAAAACAAAATAGCATTAGGTGCAGTTCATCATTCTTCTGCATTCAAACATTTTCCTGGCTCCCACATCACAGACCCTCCTTCAAGAGGACTAGAAGCATGGGAAGCAGGATTAGACTACAGTGGAACTTTGGACTGCAAGCACCTCAGTCCACGAAATTTTCACAAAACAAGCAAAAAGTTTTAATAAAATTTAACTCGCAAGACGAGCACCGCACAATGAGCTTGTGCGGGAAATCTCACAATGGAGCCGATGGTTCTTCTCTCTCACTGCATAAAAGGCACAAATTAAGTGAAAGGCATTCAAGAGGAAGAACTCCAGAGACTCAGACTCCAGATTCTCCTTCCAGGCAATCACCCTCCCCATCCTCTCCTCCCTCTCATCTCCCTCGCGCCAGCCGGGACTCTTCTCAAAGTGTAGGAAGACTGCTCCTCCGTCTTCCCTGTCACTCACTCACGCACACCCTCCTCGCCCAGCACCACCCAGCCCATCCCCCTCCTCCCCCCCTTTGCCCCTCTCATAACATGGAGGCAGATTATGATAAGAAACATTTCCAAACCACT
>JANHZU010007865.1:119795-130314 GCA_032468055.1 Acrochordus granulatus | reverse complement strand
AGCCTTTTGGATTAAAGGCGAAACGTCTTCAACTTGAGAAAAATCCAGTCCAGATGCCTGTTTTTTAAACTTTGTTGAGAAACAATGCTAAAAAAATTAACTTATCCCTCCTTGAAATTACAACCATTGTACCACCCTATAGATACATGACTGCAATTTGCAGTCTTTCCAGCTAGCTTCTGACAAGTAAACACAATGGAGGAACTGAATTAACAAATGTATGATTTGCTTAACAATCACAGTAAAAATGGTTGTAAGATTAGGTCTGGTCACATGATAATTTGCTTAACGACTGCATCACTTAACAATTAAAATTCCAGTTCCAGCTGTGATTGTAAATTAAGAACCATCTGTAATAAAAATAAAAGTAGAACATCAAATATATATTAAATGAAATGCAAGATGACTTGAGGCTGGGGACTCCATGACTTCAGACATAATCTGCAAAAACAAAGGACAGGAATTTCTTATTTCCCTCACCAAATGCAGTGGCACACAGCCTTCTCCAACCTCTTGGCCTTTTGGCCGAGATCAAGTGTAGTGTATGTTCTCTTCAAATATGTTAGATGCCAGCTCCCATAATTCCTATGATGACATCTCTGTTGGGCAGGATGATCTAGCATATTCTGCTCTCTCTTTGGTCATCACTTTATGCACAAATCAGGAAAAAAGGCAAAACCTGTTCTACTTGTATTATTGTTGGCAACTGTATCTTTCTAGAAATGTTGACACAGCTAGGATTTATTTAGAGAGCTTGTGTATCTCCAAATGAAAGACCAAAGTCCAAGGGAAAATCATATAAACATACCAAGTTGGGGAAAGAGAGGAATCAGCTGGAGTCTAGTCTACCATAAAATAATGCTATCTGCATTATCAGAGCCAAGTTCTGTACATTAAAACCTTATACATAGATGTGTAGCTTTCACCTTTTATGAATATGACAGAGAAGCTGAAAGTTTTCAAAGTTATTCCCTTAAACACACATCTGCAGTATACAAAGAAATAGTGACAAATTCTTCTGCCTTAGTAAGATGTAGAGAATCCTCCAAGACAAGCTCAACTCTTCTTGACCTCATAAACACAACAATACAGAACTATGTGCCATTAGCTTCTTCTTCTGGGATGCTTTCTGACTTCCAGTCTGGCCTACAGTTCTGAGATTGCCTGGTAGTCTCATAGCCAGTTATTAATCAGGGTCAACCATGCTGCCTCTGCTGAGCCTCAGCCTCACTGATCATCCTATATTTCTACATAAATGTAGAAGAAAACTATTACTTCTCTCCTGAGATGGTTTACTTTTGATTCAAGAACTAATTCTGAGAAATGCTGTTTTCCTTTGTAAGTTTCTATCTCGGTTTTTAGAAAGGTTCTCACTGGAGCAGCCTCTACATTCTGTAAATACATAACATTAAAAAGAAAGAGGAAAAATGATTTTTATAAGATTTGTTTTAACGTGCTATTGGCCCTTGTGTTTACATGCTTTAAGAATAAGACAAGGAATGCCCCATGGGGTGACAATATTAAGCTACATGAAGATGACTTATTGTTCCTTCTGAACAAGATTTGAATGTTTAAAATTGTTTTAATTAATTGTGCAAACCAGCAGAATCAGATGGATCTTAACTAATATTTGCTTTTTTTCCTCTGAGTAGCATTTTTAGGGTAACTTTATTTTTATAGTGGTTCATTAAAGTACTCATGCCTAACTGTTAAAAAAAAACAGCAGCTCAAGGGGATTTTAAATTTTCTGAGTTTTTAAAGAAAGAAATAACAGTACATCTTCAACTAGTCCTCTTTCTCCAGCCATAGAGGCTACCCAACTATTGGGTGATGGATCAGTATGTTTGATTGTTGTATAGAATCTAGGTATTCCTATTTTGAGTCTGAGTACTCCTCTATTGGAGAACCTCCTTGGGGCTGCAAGTGTGATGATGATGATTACATGCCATCAATTTGTAGCTGACTCTTAGCAACCACATAGTTAGATTTTCTCTATAATGATCTCCATAATGATCCTAACCTCTCCTTCAGCTCTTCTGAAGATGCACTCATCATCATTGTAACTTAGTCCATCAACCTTGCTGCTAGTTATCCTCTTCTTCACTTTTCTTCCACCTTTCCCAGCATTAGAGCATCTTCAGAGGCAGATCTTCAGATGGTGTCTGAAGTAGGAGAATTTGATTGTGTGTGTAAGCTTAAGTTCATTTAGTAGAAGAAAACTATTATTTCTCTCCTGAGATGGTTTATTTTTGATTTGTTATATATATATCAGTTATCCTTAAATTAGGATAATCTCAGTTATCGTTCTCCCATCTCAGAGGTTTTTTTTAACAGGCCTCTTTATAAATCCAGTAATGAGTCATTTCTCAGGTTGTTTTTCACCTCTTGACTTACCATTCGTGTTTCCACTTTAGTTTTCAACTCTGTCTTATAGTCCACACTTTCTCTTTTATTTTCTGGTATTTCTGCATAGACTGATTTATTTTATCTGTTCATCCTGTCAATCTGTAAATTCTTCCAAATTATTCTCCACATTTTTCATTTCTTCTTTCATACCTCTTTTAAATAGTGCATTCTCATTCTCATGAGCATATATTGTTGCTGTCATTGTAGCTGTAAGCTTCTTTTACATTTCTTCAAAAATGCTTTGAAATGTCTCCAATGTAATACCAGCATCTATCACTTTTACAAATTTCACTTCTGGTTATCAAATTCAAAAGTAGAAAACAGATTTTTTCTTTTCTTTTCCCCCTCTCTACCTGGAATCAATAATCGTGTACTGTCTCCTTTCTATAATTACATGATCTATCACAGATTTCTTTTATATTTTAGTTTTAAAAAATCAGCCAATCACATCTTTCCTGAAATACTAAATTATTTTTGTTCTCACAAAGATACAGTTTTATTTTTAATTAGTTCAAATGTCTTAAAGCAAAAGTCATAATATTTCAAATATTAAACTAAATATTTCAAATTTATCTGGTCCCTTACTTCATTTAAAAGTTTCTTAAATTAAATCTTATCTAGCTTTTTGCTATTTATTTTGAATTCTTTAAATTGTTAGTTAATTTTCCCTTTATTCTATAATGGATCACTCATCTAGTAGTTTTTCAAACTTGTTGCTTGGAAGACCTTTTTTTACTTTAAAATAGTTACATTCCAAAGATGTCTATGTAGTCTATGGGTGTTTGAGAATTTGATGGCTTTCCTCATCTCCCAATGTCCTGAGATCATCTCATAGGAAGCAATTGTCTTGAGAGCAAATGGATGATTGTGTCCTTATCCAAAGAGATTCTGTGGGACTAGGCTTGTCATTGGTCTATTGGTCTTGGCCACAGTATTGTCTCCACTCTTTCAGAGACATTTCAGCTTGTCATTCCCTCATTTAGAGGTGTCCAAATCTACATTGTATATACCATAAAGGGTTGCAGCAAATTGCTCATTATCTAGACAATTAAATGTATTAATGTGGGATGGAAGGAAGGGCTTCCAGTTAGGTGCTTGGTACATATAAAAATATTACTGAGTTCCTCAGCCATAAATAGCCTCAGGGAAATTAAGAGAACTTAAGAAAGTAATGATTAACTGAAGTCCTTTTTTATTTGACGTGTCTTCTCTAGGAACAAGTAACTTAAATTATTCTTGTTCTTTGTTATGTTTTTTCAGTCCTTAGTACTGGGTGACTTTATATCAAACTTTGTATTTTCATAAAGGGATCAGTGCATTGCCTCTGTTAAAGTTTTTGATGCTAGTTGCTTAAAGAAAGATGGTTATTTCTTTGAACAACTTGTTGCCAAAAGTCTCACTTTTAAATCAAACTGCCATCTCTTTGGGCTCTCCAGATGCACTGTGCAGTATCTCCCAGTTTCTTTAGCCATTCTAACCAATGATAATGGGAATTAAATCCATTATATTTAAAAGGTGGCAGGTTGTAAGCCCTTTACATTTCAGCTTAAGGAAGCCATTGGCTCTTTGATCACATAGAATCATTTTGAATTGAATTGAATCAAGGGCCCATAAAGAGCATATTCAGGAAACAATAGTCTCTCCAGAAGAAATATACTACTCTCAGCTTTTGAATTCTGACTTACAGAAAAAACTCTGTTCCCTGGATTCATCTGTTAAATTATGTTGCTACTCTTAACTAATTTTATCAGTGTTCAGTCACATTGGTGTTTGAAAGTAATTTGCAGAGTTCAGAAAATAGTTTGTTAAAGCTGAAGGTGATTGTGAGTTTTTCACAGTCATGTTCAGAAACAGAGCAGTTTCTGAGCATAAAATAGTTTTTTTCCCTTAGATTGTTGGTCACAGTGTTATCATCAATAAAAGCCCAGGCATGTTCAAACAGTATTTTAACCTTATTCTCATATTGCTGCTGCCTAGAATAAACACCCAAGAGTGTTTCTGTGGACCATACTTCAGATGAATTTTGTCTGCTTTTCTTAACAGCTCTCTTTTTGGTATGACCATGCACTTCCTCCCTCAAACCATCATCTTAATTTACCTAGGTTTAATTTTCCTGTTATGGTGCACTGTTTCTCTATTCCTTAGCAGCAAGGTAAGATCTCCCCTATCCCTGATCTGATAGCAACACTAAACTGCCTCAACTAACCAAAGACATAAGTTGAAAATATAGTCAGTGGAAGGCACTTTCCTATGTTCGTAGAAATAAGATATTTAGCAGGTGTCTTGCAATAGAGGCCAATGAAATTTTAATAAATGTATTAAGGCAAAACTCAGCTGTCTCTTTACTAAGTTGATTAACTGGAAAATCATAAGCTATAGTATTCTCTTTCTCTTCTTATATAGACATATATTATATAGGCATAACAGTGCCTGTGAACCCTGGCTCCATAGCAGAGGATTAATTTTAGTGACTTGGTAACAGATAACAAACAACAGTATTTGGTTATTTCCTCCTCTCCCCTTTCAAAAAGCATCTTAAAAAACAAAATGTAATTTTACTAATCTAGGACAGGATTAAAATGAACACTTCCAATAGGGTATTTATTTCAAGTATTCATTACTTGATTAGTAATTTGTAGTAGGGAAAAATGTAAAGCAACCCCTCCCCTCTACCATGCATGGTATTACAGAGGAAGATAAACTTGTCAGTGCTTGGGGTTTCACATTACCCTTTGCGGAGGGTAGGAAGTTGAATGGGGTGTGGACCAAAAGTGGGTAGGGCCATGTGACATATATGGGAGAGGATGTGGATGTGGGGTCTTTTTCTAGTTTGATCTAAGATAAAGTTGCTATGGAAAAAGCTTGTTAAGCCCATATCAGATCCTCTAAAATGATTTGCTTAAGTGTCTTTTCCCCAAAAGTTGTTGGTTATTCCATGACACAACTGGAGGAGACTACCAAAAAGAAAGGGGGCGGCGGCGGCTTGCAGTCATAAGTATCTCTTTTGCCAAAAGACCCTTATTAGAACTGAAGGGACAAATGTAATATGCAGCTGATTATACACATTCTTGAACAGCTCTTCCTATTCTATATTTACAGACCATCTGACCATGAAAGAGAAGGAGATTGATATACCTCCCACATTTGGCAGTCTACTACATATTCAACAGAAAAAAAGACATTATAGTCTTTTTGCAAGAAAAAGGGCAAACTTACTAAACTTCCTGTTACTCAGCAGGAAGCTTCTCAAGCACTATCTTCTATTGCAGTGAATAACAATACAGGAAATTCCTGTATTGCAAAATACCAGCTACTGGGATGGAAGAGTGGGAGCAGCTCTTGGAAGTGATATTGGAGAACAAAACTGTAACATTGCAAGTCCTGTCCTCCATCAGCAGACCTTTGGTAATGAAACAGCCTTGAGTGAATATACAGTAAGTTGACATGAATGGAGGCTGCGCTTAAAACCTACACAAAAGTGAATTTCATTAAGGCTCCCTTCCAGAGACTCATTTCTGCTTATATGCACTGATTGGCAGACAATCAAACCTTCATTCACATAATCTTATAGTGCGTCAAAGAACGCCAGTGTTGAGTGGACTCCATTAATCAAGCTGTGTCATCCATGTCTTGTTCAAAATATTATAATGTTTGGGTTTCTTAGCCATGAAGTACATCATTTAATGCTCTGGACTGGATTTCCAGAAAACATCCAGATGCCTGAGTTCATGGACTCTAAGCTCCAATGGATATATACTGGCTAGAAGAACAGATGTTCAATGAATTAAAGGTTTTGCCATTTCTTTCTATTTGATTTTGCTGCATTTATCTTTCCCAAAGGTTTGCTCTGGAACCTCATTTGCATTTCTAGAAACAGTTAAGATGATTTCAGCTAGAAAAATGAAGAGGTTTATAGTAATTAAAGAAGAATGCACAGAATTGAACTGAAGTAGTGAAATCTCAGGCTCTTACAAAATGGGGACCTACAGTAGTGGCCTTGACATCTAGTGGAAACAAATTCCATAATAAAACCATGTGCTTTATAAAGAAACA
The DNA here is from genome assembly GCA_032468055.1 of Acrochordus granulatus. NCBI lineage: Eukaryota > Metazoa > Chordata > Lepidosauria > Squamata > Acrochordidae > Acrochordus > Acrochordus granulatus. The sequence goes on along the minus strand of JANHZU010007865.1, from coordinate 123,855 downwards.
CTTCCTTTTATTGGTCCCAAATCTTCTAGAGTAATTCAGAGTCCATTTTTTATGTTTCTTAATAATCTGCAAATGTTGGCATCTGACTACTCACCACTAATTTCATGTCACTTAGAAACAATCAAAACCATTGTCTGGATACAGAGCTCTGGGGAAATCTTACTTTTTATACTCTCATGTAACTAATGTCCCTTCTAATTTGTGATTTGCTGTGCGTGGAAAATAAATTTGTTTTGGCTCAAGTTTGTTAACTGGGGACAAGAAGCATCCACTAGAGGATCTAGATTTTAATTGATTGATATTTTTAGAAAAGGAACGATACACTTATAGCGTGTTGTACTGGTTCCCATTTAATCTTTTGAATGAACATCTTTTGAATTCCTTCATTTCCCATGTTATTCTTTTACTTATTGTACTATGGAATGATACTCACACATTTCCTCCTGAAATACCTAGATGTCAAAATCTTCTTTAAAGTTTACTTCTGAAATTCAAAATGCTGCATGTGGAAGAACAATTTTTGGCATAGGATCAAAATGTTACTGGATCTGATGACGTTTGAGACCCTTTCCAGTTCATGTAAATCATCCATATATGACTGGATGATTCAGTGGTGATACAAATTAATGGTCCATATTTCTCTCCTCATTTTGACCACATCTAAGAAATAGAATCCAGATGAGAGAAGACATTTAATTTCCAATGACTGTAATTCTCAGGGAAGAAGGTAGCTCCAACTTCCCCAACATATATTTCATGAAATACTTTATTCTATAAATGAAAATGTTTGATGTTCATCGTTGGCAGGGGGAGTAAAATGCTGTATTTGAAGAGCCCACTGAAAAGGAGAAAACCTTCTGCCTTTCAAGGCATAGTTGTTCCTGGCAAACATCTAAAAGGAGAGAAGCTATGTGTGCTCTGAATCACCATAACATTATGTAGAAACAACAAAAGCATTTAAAGGCATATTTATTTTTCAAAATATTTCATTTAGAGCAGACTTCCTGAACATATAAGAATAAGCTCATTCAGAAATATCTGCAATGCATGCAGCTGAAATTAATCCACATGCTTCCTAGAAAAGTAGCCTTCCTATGAAAAATCATTAACAAGAACTTACTGATAGCTACTGCTCCTTTTGCAAATATCATAAACAGATACATTTAATTTGAATCCTTGCTTAGCATCTCATTTTATGGGCTTAGTATTACAGACTTTGCTAATTTGTAAAAAGTGATAACTTTTTCTATCTCTGAAACTGGGGATCAGCCAAGAGATGGAATTTTACAATTAATTCAGTGAATAAGAAATGAAAGAGTAGGGCTTTAAGACAGTCTTTTTCTTTAACAAGGCTTTGAAGATGCCTCACTCTTCTTCAGACTGAAGTGATACATTTCCTTCATGTCACTCCAACAGCTTCATCCAACACTTTCAATAATCAGAAGAGATTCTGTCATGACTTCAGGCATGGGGTGTTTCAGTGGTGGTCATCAGAGCAACATCAAATGCTTCTAGAATAGTGTCACTTTTATGGTGCAAAATGTCAATTTTGATGAATTGCAGTTGAAGGTAAAAAATAAAATCTCATCCTAAAATGTAATGCAGCATTATTGCCAAAGTCAACCTCACGATGGTGATGGATCCTTGTTGCCACCAAAAAAAAATGGAGACAAAGGAAAGAGACAGCAACTGATCACTGGCCTATTAATACACTAGCTGATTTGCCCATCTTATGTATCAAAATTAGAGCAAGAGGAGAATCTGGACATTGACAACCCTATGAAATAATCAACTTAGTTTCTTTCCTCCATCAAAACACAAAATGGTAACTATTAACACAAAACACTTAGTATTGTTTTAGTAAATGAGAACAAGAGCTGCAGCCAATGTGTTTTACCTTATTATTAAACAGTATCACAAGGACATTTAATACTTAGCATAGTTGTACTGTATTGCTCTACTGAGCAGCAAAATAATGTGTCTGTATTTGGCCCATTCAAGATTTGGATTGTGTACATACTCATTTTTGACAGACTTATTTCTTTTGTTAGAAAGCAGTAAAAATTTTCCATGTTCTTGTTTCTCTATTCTAGAAATGTTCACACTGCTTTCATACAATTTATCAATAAGCAATTTTGTCCCAAGAGCACAAGGCAAAATCAGGATCTTTGAATGATACCATTTCATGGTTTCTGAACATTTCAAAATGATTTTGTATTAAGTGAATCTGATTTAGTCCCAAAAAGGCTGTAAGAGGAATGCAGTGAGATTTGATGTGGGAGAAATGGAGTGCAAAGGAATTACATGGTGACCTAAATGGCTTTCAAACAGTTCTAATATATTATAAACTAACTCATCTTCAGGAAACAAGTCCAGCCAGTTCATCAGGACGTTTTTCCTCCTGAAACTTCCAGAATTCTTCCATTTCTCGAATACTTTAGGGCTCTTTAACTCTTATCTATAGAGCATTTGCTTATTGTACATTTACAGTGTGTTTCATTTTCTGTTATTTATTTTAAAATTCCTGGATTTTGGACATATTCACTGTGCAATGCAATAATAACAACCCTAAAAAGGCATTCATAGCCTTCACACAAAAATATCATAGCATAGAATGAATAAAAGAACAAAAATTAATACTCATGTAGCGGAGTGTTTGGTTAAATAAACACTACACTGAATAAACTATATTGCAAAGTATGGGAAGACAGTATTCCCAATAAGCCTCCACAAATTGTGCTTTTGTACAGTCCCAATTTCTCAGTTTACCCTAACCATTTTTGACAAAACTAACTTGAAAATAATGCACCGTAAGTTGTGAGAAAACATCTTTCCATGACATACCCACATAAAGATTACTGACATCTTGTATATGTCTATTCAAAAGTAAGTCCCACTGAGTTCAATGGATCATAATTCCATGGACTTGGGTATTGGATTGTAATAAGCACTGCATCTCTTGCCTGGGATGATTGTCTCATTTTGGCTAAGGGGACCACTCTGATTTCACTGATTGAATTCAGAGAACAGGAAGCTGAAAGCAGAGGCCTCTATAAATCATTAAACTATATCTTTCATCTTTAGTATGCAAAAGAATAATGAAAGAGATGCCTCTCCTTGCTGTCTTGCCATCTTCAGTCATTCATCCAAAAGATTAAGGAGAAATGAGATGTCATGATGATAACTCATTGGTTGTATCAAATCAACTAAAGTAGCATTTTTGAGACTGGATGTCATGATTGCACTTGATAAGTGAGTGTATCCTGTATTTCCCTAATCTTTGTTGCAAGCAGAAATGAACTATTGCAAACTTTCTGTTCACAGAAAGAAATGTCATTTTCTCTCTCCCTTTTTTACATTTATAATTCAGCAATAAGCTGTCAACAATAATGCTTTTCTTGGCCAACTGATGATTCCACAATTGAATTATAAAGTTTTAGTAGGGTAAACACGAATAGAGTTCTGGTTTCAGCTTGAAGGTGCTGCTTTGTTTGATTGGTCCCTGGAGGTAAAACCAGTTTAATGAGTGGAGTTAATTTCTAGAGAAGTCTTCATTCATACTCTCACAGACCATGGTTTGAAAGTTCCTGGTTCAGCAGATGGACACTAAAAAGAAAAAATGAGATGAGGACAAATTATAGGTGCTTCAATTTCTGGCATTTCCAGGTAGGGCTAAAAATAGTTTCTGCCTGAATTCCCAATATCAACAATACTGGGCTTCATGGGCCAAGAATTATTTTAAAAATGAGGAAAGTTGTTGATGTTGTTTTCTCTTAATAATTTCTGCTGCTATGGTGAATTCATCAGTCTTGGAAGTTTTTTTAAAAAGTTGCATTAACAATTGCATGAATTTAAATACATATTTCTCCAAATATATGGAATTTTGTTTGCAGTTTTACCCAGTGTTTAAAGTTTTTGCAAATAATTTTTGTAACAAAATGTAGTATTATAAATTATTTTTAATAATATATCTTTTCAATGGACTTTTCCTTAATATATCTGTATTGACAAACTTCTAAAAAACTCTTACTTCGGAAAAAAATGTACTTCATTGTACAAT
>JANHZU010007865.1:95150-111523 GCA_032468055.1 Acrochordus granulatus | reverse complement strand
GTAGGCAATGTAGAAAGAATGGATAGTGTATAGGTAGCATATTTACAGTATATTTCCAAAACTTAAAGCATACCCAGTCTTTCCATGATCCTGTAGGGTTTGCACATTTGAATGGCTCCAATCGTTTTAAGATGGTCTGGCAAGCATTCTAAAAATAATCCAAAGCAAAGAAATATTTGTTACCATGATAACTTCTACTGGGTCTGCAGATTGCAATTAAGTCTGCATGTTTTTATTTGTCTAAACCTGATCTCAAATAAATAAAAATATAATGATCTGCTTTAGGTTTAAAATGCTCTGCTCATATACTTTTGTCTGAAAAAAATAAAATCTGCTAAGATACTTTGAGAATGCCCACCTTTATAGTGCAAAACAGATAAATAGTTTCTTAAATTCCCAAGCCAAGCAGACTTAGGCAAACAACAATGATTAAGTCAAACTTTTCTAACCTTTGTGTGTAACTCATAGATGTATTCCCAGAAGCTAAAAATTAAAATCTGCCTTTTGCCAGAAGCTAAAAATTAAAACCTGGAGAAAATAAGTTATGGAAAGATGCCATAGAGATACTTTAGAGTCATCTATTATTATATCATTGTTTATCTCAAGTTAAGTATCCATGGAAGCTTAATGACCAAATATTATCATTCCTAATGCTGCTATTTTAATCAGCAGTAGAATTCCAGGATTTCGGGCAAAGATGTTTCTCACCAACATATAGATAATAGGATTCCATCATTTATATTAACATTTCACATTAAACACTGTAAAGGAGTGAGGCCCTGCTACAAACAGATAGCTAACAAATTATGTATAAGTAATATTCCTTACAAAAACAGCCATCCCATTGATATCAGCACTGACAGAAGCAGCTGTTGGAGATGTATTTGGCACTGTGTTAGTGCTTGTCTCACTTATATAGATCTGAGATGTAGGGATCCCCAGAATCTTGCTGGCAACCTTCAAAGAGAGCATTGGATTCACTGTTAAATGTTACAATGGCCACAACCCAAAGGAACAGAACAATATGCACAGCTGTTTTCTTTTTCTTTAAAAAAGAAAGCCATCCTGGCTCCCATCAGACATCAAATGCAAGTTGTAGTACAGCAAGGAAATAAGGGAGAAAAAATACAGATTTTAATGGGTTATCTCACCTCTGCATGCCAAGAGGCTTGTTGGATTTCAGGAACTGTTATTATAAAGAGTGAGGCATATATTAAAACAGCACAATGCTGTTATATACATTTTTAATTTACCTGAATCATCTTGGTGTGCAGACCTTGACCCATCTCAGTCCCACCATGAGTGAGCAACACTGAGCCATCAGTGTAAACATGTATTAATGCACCAGCCTATCATCAAAAATAGAGAAATGGATGGTTAATATCTATTTGAAATATTGTCTCTAGGGCACATTTTAACTATAGTCTTCTGTCTTCAATATGTATACATTAGGAATCAATTTGATTGTCACAGTTGCCAAATTACTAATATTAGGAGCTCTATAGAATTTAATCACATGGAGTATAGATCTATTTGAAAGTAAATTTATCAACCATAAACCATCTTTAACTGTAGCTTCATCAAGGCAATATAAATATGTACAGAAAAGTATCGATACAAAGAGCATTATCAGGGCTGAAACCCATGTAGAATGTGTTGTATAATTCAGTCTATAGGTGAAGGATAACCAGGAAGCTCATTACTGAACTCAGAGCACAACTTATAGAGATACATGAACTCTAGAAAGTTAACTTTCAAAATTTATTTAAAGCAATCATGTAACTGATTTAAAGATTTCTCTGCCGGTCGTGACTGAATCTAGGGGGTGATCATCTCCATTTCATACCCAAAGTGCCAGCATTATCCAAAGACACTTCCATGGTCATGTGGTGAGCATGACTACATGCCAAAGCACACAGAACACTGATACCTTCTCACCAAGGCAGTACTATTTTTAGATGCTTTTGCTAGGCTGGCAGGAGCCGGATCAAGTAACAGGAGCTCATCCATTACGCACCACCTGGGTCTTGAACCTGGGCTGCTGACCTTTGGCCAACAAGCCCATAGTCTTAACCACTCAGCCATTGTACTCCACATAGAGAGATGGTTGTGGATCCCTTTGCTTTCAAAATTTATTTAAAGCAATCATGTAACTGAAAAGTTACTTCATATTCAGTTGAAGTTAAAAAAATGTTTTTTTAAAAAAAAGTTTTTTTAAATACACATCTCAACATGCTATTAGCTTATGAAGACCTGAACTGGCAGCAGGCAGAGTGAGGCAGGCCCTTCAGATAGTAGATACAGCAGCAGAAGTTTGGTCAGGGAACAGCAGTGAGGTGTTGGCATCAAATGTGAATGCCATTTCTCTAATTTGCTGCTCTCAGATATAATGGAGGATGCTGTCTTTATATTAGTGCTGATGTAAGATTTTGCCATCTGGGGGAGGTAGAAGTATCTTTTACTTCAACCAGAAAAGTAAAAGTTTTGGTCTGGCACTTTGGGAAATGAGATCATAAGGATAGTTGCTGCCCTCAGCTGACATCCATTCATTTTGAAATTCAAAGAGAACCTGTCCTTATATAAGTGTATAAGTTCAGTGCATTGTCCATATGAACTATTTCCAAAGTCCAGAATTACATTAAATAAATTTATATATGAAGAAGGTCACCAGTGGCCCAGAGGTTGTCTGCGTAATAAATAGGATGCATGCCAACCTGATTCAGAAAAGGAACTGTGAAGCTGATCCCAAACTTGGTTGGAAGAATGGTCATGCCCCTCTTCTTCCAGCGATTCTGCCTGGGAAAAGAGAAGAGTATCAGACTAACATGCATTCATTCTGAGGCGGACATTTATTTTCCATTATTTGTGTTCAAAACAAATCTAGCCTCCAGATAATACATTTTATAAATAAGAAGATAATTCCTGATAGCAGACTTATACGGTTAATATAATGTTTAAAAGGATTCACCTAAAGTTTGTTTGGCTATATACAAACCATGTGTGTGTGTACGTTTTTTCCATCTTTCCTTTACTTTTGATCTTGATTTATTTTTCTTTTTACCTCTGAATTTTGAAAGCTTTTTTCTGCCTTTCATAGGAAACTGGAGTAATCAATGCAGAATATCTCATTTGATGTACGATATTTTATTTTAAGCTTACGGGGGAAGTGATTCTCTAATGGTCAAAGTCCATAAAAGCTAGCCACTTAAGGGAGAGAATAATTTAATTTATGCCCATATAGTAGCCAAAATTCAAGGAGACTTAGTATTAGTAATATATGAAATTTGCTTCAATAATTATACATTGCTTATTTAGTACCGATTTGCTAGCCCGTTACACTCTTCCTGTCCAGTTTCTAACCACTGGTCACAAGAAGCCATAGACAGCAAACAATAAAAATGATTGAGAAAACTGTGGGAAGTTTCTCTATGCATTTAATGAAACAGGTGTCCCTGTGGTGTGATATCCCAAGCTTTTTTTCTGAATGGCTCAGTCCAATGTAATGTGATGATGCAACATATGTTGCTTCTTCTCCTTTTTCGTTCCAAATATGTATTTTTTTGCATGTCATATTTTTCTGTTATTCATGTTTGTGTGTATGTGTGAATAAAAATCTGAAAGACATAACTTAAAGCAGCCTAAAATGGGTATTTGTGCTTAACTAGCCATATACATGTATGCATAATATACATAAATAGTCTGAATTACCTTATTAATTAGCTTTGCAATGATGGAAGAAATAAAGTGTGTTTTAGTTAGTAAAATATAACATACAGCAATCAAATTACAAATTTGACAGAAGTCCATACATTCTTCTGTCAAATCCATTCACTTCAATTAGCAAAAAAATTTATTTCAGACAGTTGGGTATCAAGTTGCAACATGGCAACCTTCACAATGAAAATAATCCATTTGAGACAATTGATTCCAAATTGCAGTAAAATCAGAAATTGTCTGTAAAAATTAGGCACTCAACTGGTTGAATTCCTGAATGGCTCTCCTTCTGGAATGATAATTGGAATTTGTAAGGCACTCTTCCCAACATCTTCTCAAAGTGAACCCCTCAAGCTTTTGATTGAAATGAGTTACATCTCCTTCATTATATAGATTGATTTTTCGTACCTTTTCAGAAAAAAAGACAAATTGACAGACTTCAGTTCTGAAATACAACAAACAATTAGAGTTTTAACAACATATTGAACACTAATCCTAAATAGAGCTTCTTATGGAAAGCACGTACATTACACCATCAATATTCAGTAGAATAAAGGAATGGGACACAGTCCCCATATCTAAAAAGATTTTACGCATCTAACAAATGAAATGGTCTGATTATCAGTATCAGTGATGAAATCAGGTTCAGTGGAAATCCATGAAAAAGGTACGCATTACATGACAGCATGTGATAGAAATCAATGGCATATGCAGGGCACCTGACTACATGATCCAATGCCCTAACTCCAGGTGAAAATAAAGCTAACCTAGCTTCAATAGCCTGGGAGTAAGAAGGTGGATGTACAAAGAACACCCAATGGATTCCAAGAACATTGCAAATATTTGAAGAGAAAACAAAGATTTGGAATTCAAAAAGAAGAACCTAAAGGAGGAGAGAACTGGCACCAGCCTCTCACTAGACTTACAGTTTCCAAAAAGAATGTGGAGGCTATAGACAAGGAGGGGAAAGGATATCCCATTTGCTAGTTTTCCCCAAGGCCAGATGGGTATACCAAGAAAGAAATTATAGCCTGTGAGGAACTGTGAAAGTTCTGATAGTTACAAAAAATTTGGAAAGTATTATAACATGTTTTCTGGAAAATTGTATCTCAGTAAGTACATACCTCTTCTGCTGGCAGCCCACACTTCAAAGCTATCTCACTCATCCAGCACTCAGCAATCATCATTCCCTGGGGACCTCCAAATCCACGGAAGGCTGTGTTGGAGGACAAGTTGGTTTTACAGACTATGCCATCCCCTCTGATATTTGGAATGTTGTAGGAATTGTCCATGTGAAGCACAGCTCTGTCCATAACCTGGGGATCAATTTAAAAATAACTAAACAAATTATGTGGGATATTTTTCTTGCTTGCTGTCATACCTGATTTTATACTTATAAGTTGATTCAGCAGTTACAAACAGACATATTTTCTGCATATTGTATATACCAATTAAAAATACAAAAAAGAGCTTCAATCTTAGATGAGACTTACTATTTCATCACCTTTACTGATTTCATTAATCTGAAGCACTCTCTTCACTTTATTCATCTCAAGCACCTTTTGAGGTTTGAATCATAAACAGCCTGACCTGAATTCCCAAAATATATGTGGTTTCCTCATATCACTGACCTCTGAAAGCCAAATAAACCTGAACATATTGAGCTTTTCTTGAAATGTTCCATCAGATCTAATTTAGGGGTCAAATCCTCTTGATTTCTGGCCTTCTGATTAGTATCATTTTGCCCTTCTATGCATTGTATATCTATCATTGTTGCTATTCTAATCTAAACTATCCTTGTAATTTCCCATTCTACCAATCAAAGAATTTCATGGAACTCAAAAAGCTTGCTTATTCCTACAATCATTGAATTTGATTCAAATGAATCAAAGTAGGTAGTGCTTTCCACTTACCCCATGAGAAAGATCAACAGAATTTCCTCCATTGGAGTAATATGATGTATCTAAGCTAGTAATCCTTCCATTTTTCTTAAAACCAACCTGGATAAAGCAGAAAATTACCATTTTATAGAGTATTTTACAGATATTCTGATATTCATTTAACTAAATTATTTAGTACTGGAAGATGAGACATTCATGAAAGTGATTGCTAGATGAAAGTCTTTACATGAAAGAACAATTCTTAGCTAACTGTCCAGTGATTAAGGCACCAGGCTACAGACAGGGAGAACGTGTGTTCTAGTTCTGCCTTAAGTATGAAAGCTAGTTGTATGACTTTCAGCCAGTCACACTCTCTCAGCCCAACCCATAGGGTATAGTTGAGGGGAAAATAGGAGGAAGAAGGAGTATTAGATATATTTTCCACCTTGAATTATTTATAAAAATAATAAAAGCGGGATAAAAACCAATAAATAAATTTAGAATGGGAAATATATCATTCTTTTTATATCATATTACTCACTCCAGAATATGGACTGAACAGTACATTGTTTCATTCATCAAAATTATAATCTATTTACCTTATACCATGCGAAAAATGGATGTCTTCCACCGGAAATCAACATATCTTCATCTCGATCAAGCATGCATCGTACTGGACAGCCAGTCCTGTAGAATCAGACTGGGAATGAGCCTACTGCAAGAGTGTCACAGTAACATTTTATATCAGGGAATGGCATGAAAGGCCCTTTTCCAAATGCTTTTCCATTTTGGGATTCCTTCGGCTTTAGAGCACACATAGATCATTCTAAACCCACAAGAAGTCCCACCCATATTTACTGCATATTGTGTATACCAATTAAAAATACAAAAAAAGAGCCTCAATCTTAGACTCAATCTCATTCAAGAAAAAAAGGAAAGAGAGTTCTCAAGAGTTCTCTCTATAATTGAAAAGACCAGGGAGGCAATCACCCTGAAAAAGGACATTTAGAGGTTCTGGGCATAAATAAATCCATTTTCTTGATCCTCCATTAGGAACAGAAGATTTAACCACACATTAAAGCCTGAAGTAGTCATTTGGAGGGCCCATTCATTACTACTTACTTAGAAGCAGCTACCGCAACAACTGTGGACAGAATAATGTTTCTGGACTCTTTTCCTCCAAATCCTCCTCCCATTCTCTTCACACGAATCACAATTCGGTTAGATGGGACTCCTAAAGCTTTAGCAACAAGATCCTAAAATAATAATTTAAAATTAGTCAACCATGTGTTAGCCTATATAGAAATAGTTCTTTTTCTGTACACAAATGTTGTAAAAAGAGAAACTGAGCTAAATAAGTCCATTCCCAACATAGAAGTAGCCTAAGCATATTTCCTGTCACAGAGAATTATTGAACTCAGTGAAATTTACTATCAATAAGCATGCATAGACTCCTGAAGCCAAGTTTTTAGGTTCTTGATGCAGACACATCCATCCACATGTTAGAAAGTAGCTTGTGTATATGACTGACTGGTTTCAGTGGAAGTAGACAGTCTTTGTTGATGCAGTAGAAATGTGGAGGACCATTCAGGACTTTTGACTTCTTCAAAAATAAATTATCTTCAAAAATTCAAAAATTTTTAAAAAAGAAAAATCCTCTTCAAAAATCAAGGCAATCCAGCAGATTGCTCAAACTATTGACCAATTTGCCTCCTTTTTCATACAATGAAAATTTTTGACCAGATCCTTGACTGGCGCCTATGTAATACTGTAAAAATTAGCACCAAACAATGTGGCTTTGTCAAAGGTTCTTGTACAACCAATGCCATCTAGTGCCACCAGTGCTCACATGCTCAAGAAAAGGGGAATCCATTATACTTGTCTTTCCTCTACTTTAAAAAAACCTTTGACCGCGTTCAACATCAGCTAATCAGTTATGCGCTACGTGAACACAGTGTGCCTAAATTACACATAAAATGGGTCCAGAAGCTTTATACAAATACCTGCAGTCATGTGAGATGTGCTGCTGGCCTTTCAGATAGCTTTCCTGTGAAAGTTGGTGCTCATCAAGGCTCAGCATTTTCACCATTGCTGTTTATTCTCATCATGGATACCATCATGAAAGAACTGCAACATGGCATTCCCTGGACCATATGTTATGCCAACAATTCCATGCTTGCAGCTGCCATCAGAGAAGAACTGCAGCAATATCTGCAGATATGGAACAACTGCCTTAGCCAATTTGGTATGTACCTCAACATCAAAAAGACTGAATATTTAGAGACCAGCCTAAACACCTCTACTATACAAGTCAGCAGTGAAGACCAACTCCTTCTATTACATCTACAAAGTGATGGTAGCATAATGAAGTGAGCACAAGAGTGAACAAAGCATGGCTATGATGGAAGGAGATCACTTGTGTGTTTTGTGATTGAGGCATGCCAGTCCATCTAAAATTGAAGCTGTATAAACGATGATACACCCAGTAGCTCTATATGGTGCTGAGTGCTAGCCAACCATCAAATGCATTGAGCACTCTTTACACACTATGGAGATGCACATGCTTTGTTGGTTGATTGTTAGGTGTTTCTCTTCTTGACCATGTCAGCAATGACACAGTACAGCAGTAAATGGGCATCATGCCAATACCAGAGAAAATGTAAGAGAAACCATTTTAATATAGATGGCAAGTGCTTGCATGGAAAGCTGAAACAAAGATGCCAAGACATAATAAATACAGACATTAAAATTGCCCAGTTGGACCTAAATGCTGCATTTGATCATGAAAGATGGTATCTGTTGATCCAAAAAGTGGACCCTGCACCTGCAGGAAAAATGCTAGAATGATGATGATGATGATTCAGGACTTTTCTCTGTGTTCACAATCTTCTATCTAATCTTCTTTTTTGGAAGCACTGTGTTAAATCAGAACCACTTTCCTTTCAGGAAAAGTCAGAAATAATACCGTGGAACCTTGGATTGCATGCATAATTTGTTCCGTAAAAGTGCTTATAATCCAATACACTCAAATAGCAAAGCAAACACACACATGGTCACAATACACGCAAACACATAATAGCATAAAATACACATAATAGAGTAAACAGTATGCTTGCGCGGATGCTGCCTGTATGAGAGAAGAACCATCGGCTTAGTTGTGAGATGCTCATCTTGCAAGTTATCACTCGTTTACCAAGTTAAATGTTATTTAAAAAGTTTGCTCATCTCACAAAGCACTCATAAAGTATGTTACTCGCAATCCAGGGTTCCACTGTATTACAGTAATTTACTGGTTTACCATATAATTTCCATATGTAAGTTTTGCAGCTTATGAAAGTTCTGTAACTGAACTTGAATGAGAACATCAGGAAACAACAAAAACTAGAACTGAATTTTTTAGTTCTCACATACCAAAGATGATGTACATGTCCTTAGTTTTGCCTTGTGTAGAGCTGAGGTGGGACAAATCTGCCTTGACTAGCAATCTTATATGCACAGAAACCATAATTTTTGTTCTTTTTTAATAAATGAAGCATCATGATTTCTTTTAAAAATATCAATAAAAAAACACCTCTTCAACATTATGCATAGCCTTTTGATATAAACTATTTGTATGTATACTGAACAGAAATAATAGATTGTTAAAACTGAAGAATAAAACATGATTATCTAGAAAGAAGAAGGAGATCTTATCACAAATCAGATTAGCATGGACAGGAACAGAGAATGTAACAATTTCCTTCCTTACTGCACTTCAAGGAAAATCTCTTGTCAATTCTTAACTACCACCACTATTTAAAAACAATGATGTTTGTTTTTTGTTTCAAATAACAATAAATAATGTTGGTTTTGGTGGCAAAACTGACTGCCTTCTCCAAAAGCTATCAAGAGACTGGCTGACCTGTGTCTTTGCTAAATTCTGGGTGGATACAAAGAGCTCCATTTCTCCATCTTCTTTTGGCACAGCAATCGTGCAGTGAGTCTCCAGATAAAAATGTTCCTGGCCACCGATGTACATCTCCCCTAGGGAAGATGGAAAGAAAGAATCTCCAAATCAAATAATACATTATATTTAAAATAGAGTTTTCAGGGTTGATGTGAGAATGTATACAATAATGACTCTGATTCAAGCTCATGGAATTCAGAGTCCAACTGCTGATCTTCCCTGCTTGAGTGTTTAGAATCCAATCACTGGGGGGAAAAAATGTGCTTTCCTGGGTCCATCAACATGTTAACAATCTTAATGTATCTTGCCAAATAACAGCTTATCTTTCCTTTGCTCTTTTTAACAACAAAAATGTTTTTTTGTTGTCTTTTCTTATTCCTTTTTCTTTCTTAGTAATTTTGGGCACAGAATCTAAGAAATATCATTCATTCAAGATTTTACATTGCCCAGATTTCACCACACCCAGTTATGCTGTTATCTAATAAAAAGATAGTAATTTAGCCTCTGATATGTCTCAAAAAAACTTTCCATTTTTACTCTGATAAGGAGAGTAGATACCGGGGAAAACCAATGACAAAACAAGAGAAGCTTTAAAAGATTGTCCATTTCTCATTTTTGGTCAAGAAGAACCCCAAGGTCATTGTACATATATTAATTTGATCAATGCTTTACAAGAAGCTTTTTTGATACAAATCATCCTATAACAAAAAGAAATGATGAAGTCTACCTTCCACAATATGGTCAGCCTCTTCAAATCCTTTTTGGATATTTCCTTTTGCAATTTTCCTTTCAGCCTTAAAAAAAGACTCTTTCTCAATGGCTTCCTGTGAAAATTATAAGAAAGATAGAGAGATAGATACAGACAAACAGACAGACAATGTTATGAAAAGTTATATAACCTTCATCATATTCCAATGATGGGTGCAGTTAAAGACAGGAATTCCATACCTTGTGTAGAAAAAAACACTTTGACAGTTAATACTAGTTCAAAATATGTGTTGCAGAATTGATTTGTGCATAACCATTTCATTAGAATTCCCTATTCTCTACAATGCTTTAACTTCAGCAGTTCTCTTTCTATTTGTCTTGGGCTGAGGGCTTTAGGAGGACTTAGGGAGTCATTAACCTAAGTTGACATGACCCTCAGAATAATTTCAAAAGCAGTCTGACCAGAAATATGGACAGCACAGAAAGAGGGATCCAAAATAGAAAAGAAGGATAACAAATAGAGAGAGAGATTAGATACCACCAACTGCTGATTTCCTGATCTCCTTTATACAGCCCACAAAGTGAATACAACCCTAAATAGAAGATATTTGTTTACCCTTGATTTTAAACTTCAGATATTTAAACTATAAAAGTAAAAGCAAGTCCATGCCTGGCCAATGCTTAGATAGAACAAAATTTGCAGAAGAAAAAGTGTTTATATGCATCAAATCTGTTGCCCATTGCTCTGATTCATTCATGCAATGATCATGACAAATAGATGTAGAAGCAAGTACAGACTGTTTTCACATATCCGTCTCAGAATCACTGTAATGGAAACTAGGGAAGTTACTTTTAAAGCCATCTTTAAAAAATAAATAACTAGGCTTACTCAGTCAGGACTCTAAAATCAAAACATGTGTCACTTCTGTGTCAGTGTCTCACCTGGATAGTGATAATTGGTGTAAGTTCTGCATATGTGATTTTCACTGCTTTAGCAGCTCTTCGGGAATGTTCCTGTGTATCTGCCAATATTCCACCAATAATGTGCCCAACGCATGTCACCTATGTGAAAAAAGTCTTTAATTAATTCAGCAGTTTTGAAAAATTTACCAAGTTTACTATTTATAATACTTTAATTTGGATATATGTATTTCTGAAACCTAACTTGGTATCAATAGAGGAGAAACTTTCTAAATGCAGACATACTGTTGGACAATTGCTAATCTGAGCCAAAAAGATTTTCAAAATTCTCAATTAAATTTGTGAGCAGAAAAATTAACCAGGCAATTTGTACAATTTTCTCCCTAAGAAGAAAAACTCTTCCAATAATTTTTCAGGGACAGGCCTCCCCTTTAAAAGCAGAGATGTCTGAAATTTCCTGTGTAATATCTTTCCTTGTGACTTCACACTGAACTGTGTGGGAAGCCAAGGACATCATAAATGCTAGGGGAGGGAGAATTGTACAGTGAAACACAGAACATTCACAAACTGTACATTCCTTGGTCACCTCAAAACTAAATCAGAACAAGAATATCACACATTATGTCTCACAATTTCATCAACACTTCTTCTGCTTTGAAAGAGTTTTAAAGGCAAATTTTCTTTCATGAAACAGAATAAGAAATGATAGGGCACAGATAAATGCATACAATTATATATTCAGGTTGTAGTGGTAAAAGGTATTCTCCTAATATACATTAAGCTGCATTCAGTAGCTAAACTATGAGATGCCCCCTGATACATACAAACTCCTTAAACTGCTCTTGTAAAAAATTCACAGCAAACTGAATTGATCCTGAATGGCGACAGGGGGAATAATCATTCAGGACGATGCCCAGTAAACCAAATTGTTTCTATTAAGTTACCATACAGATATCACATAGATAGTTTGACTAGCATGCTGACATAGTAGAAAGGGATAAATAAACAAAGATCACACAGATGGATTTATCTATAACAGTCCAGTGTCACACTGTAATTTCTACCATATCAGCCTTTGTCTTCTCTTTGCAATATAATAGGCCAAAGGTATCTAAGCTCTGTTTCTGCTTTTAATCAGGACTGCTCAGGTCTGCTGGAAGCTCAGGATATGCTGTATGCACATAAATAAAATTATGTTGTATCTTCAAAGTAATCTGGTTGTTTTAATGAGCCCACGTTTGGCCACAACAAACTGCATACATATACATATATATTTGTGTATACACAGAGAGAGAGAGAGAGCAGGAAAGGAAAGCCTGAATTCTGCAAATTCTGCTGAACTAGCTCTCAGCATTAACTGTATAGAGTGATATTAGTGGAAGTTGTAATTTGTCAAGATTTGGGAATTCAGTTTGCCGATTTCTATTGGATAGGAGCTCAACTTTAGGATATGTCTACATTTGCTCCTCTTTATAAAAACTGTCTCTTCAGATAGACCATATGTATGGTTTATCTCATCTTCTCATATTAAATCTTTCTAAATCATAATATACTTATTTCCAGATGCATTAGTGCTTCATCAGGGAAATACCAACATTCCCCAGTTAAAATATTTAAATAATGTTTTCCATCTATTTTTCCATGGTTCCTCTTTCAATATTAGATTTCTCTTTTTGTTTTGTTTTTAACCTATAAATCAACTAGAGATGTCCCATAATTTTTCCTTAAAAGGGGGAAATAGACATACAAAATAATGAAACCTCAGCTTTGAAAAAAACTCTAACAATGTGTGTTATAAACTTCATTCTCTTTGTACTGTATTATGAACACTCCCATAGTTCTCATACAGTTCTCATATGGGAGTAAATCACTCCACGTGACATACACACTTGACTGTTGTACTGGAACACATACAGATCTACTTTTCATAGGAGATGGTGGTGTATCTGCCAGTTGTCTCCCTACCAGATAATTCACTTATTCAAGCCAAATGAAGAGCCTTCCATGTAAAAAACAGATCTGGGAATGAACCAGACAGGGGGTTGGGGTGATTACTGAGCTATAATGCAAGTGATTTGATTGTCTTACTTTAATACCTTTGTGATTAACAGAACAATTTGTAGATGAAAAACAATAGTTACATACAATGTCATTTGCAAAGATGGTTTCATCATTAGCAATCCCAGAGATGTTACTCCCTGGAACATCTTTATCAGACACAAAACACACAAAGCCAGGTACATTCTGAGCCTCTGTGGTATCAATTGAACTGAAAGAAAAAAGTAGCACAGAAAAATTATTCCCATGGGATTCAGATATATATCTACAAATACAGTTTTGGTTGCATCAATTCCTAAAACAGATGAAATAATTGTTCCATTTTATTCTTCATTGGAGCACTGTGTCTGCTTCTGGGAAATATTCTTTAGGAAGAGTTGTTGAAAGAAGAAGAGATTCAGAGAAGGCAACCAAGATGATTGGGGATCTAGAAACTAAATCCTATACATACACACAAGTCTCAAAACTCTCCCAGAAAAAGGTGGTCAGCTTCTAAAGCTCATCTGTATATACACACAACTCTGATATAGGTAGTAATCTATGTACATTATATGGCATGTACTTTCCAAGTATACTATGAAGTCTAATTACTTAACTTCCAGAGGCATAAACAAGTTACATATTCTACTGGTTGAATAGGAGATGGACTATTGCCTTTCCTGAGGGTCATTGTAATGTAAAAGCCACCAAAGACCACATCCACATCATGACCTACACCATTTGATAGATAATGATGTATGTCATGACATTAAGGCTTACATAATTTTAGCATGGGCTTTCGTGCTGGTAACCAATGTTAGGTAGAGTTCATTCTCATAAGAAGGGATGTCATCACAGTAGATTGCCTCTCCGCTTGCCTGCTTGGCAGCCGACAAATGCATCAAGGGTCGTCCCACTGTATCGTCAATGGATTGCCCAATAGGTACTTCCTATGAGAAAAGCAAAGATGGGTGTACTTTCACTGCTGTTTAAATATTGCTGACACCAATAGCCCTGACAAATATTGCCTCATCCAGAAAGTTAAAATTCTACCAGGAGCAATGAAGGCCCTTCATTATCAATTCTACCAGCATCAATGAAGGCCCTTCATATCAAACTAGGAAAATTTCCTTCTACCTGAAAGGAAGAGATCCTATTAGGACAAACACTGCCTATAAATAATTAATTTTAAAAGACAACACAAGCAAAAATCAGAATAAGGGCTAGCTCAAGGTAAAGCCTAATTCCCAAGGAAGAACATTTCCTAAAACTGAGATGAGAGGAATACAGTAAATGGAAAACACAGCTGGCTTTTGCTTTTACTTACTTGGAAAAGCTGGACATTGCTAACAGGATCCTTATTAAATAATTCAATGGCACTAGCGTACCTGGAGGGGACCACATCATTCAAACTATTCTGCAAAAATATAAGTAGAATCTGACTTTAATTTCATTTCTCTTATCCAAAGGTAAATGTATTTTAATATATTTTTAATATGCCCAAGAACATTACAATCAAAATGTAAAAAAATACCAATAGCCATATGGAACTTGGACATGGGCAGCCATATGGAACTGCAGAACCCTTATCCCATCAAAAAAGATGAAGGACTCACTTCATTATGTAATTCTGTACTGAGTTTCTGAAGCACTGTGAGATAGAACTTAAAAAAAAAGCTGAGCACAAGGGTTCGACGGAAATCCACCATGCCACCAGGAACTGAAGGAGAAAGGTTCATCTCCCCAGCCAGCATACGGCAAGCTTCCTGCAGAAGATCATCTTTCCACTCTCTATAGAAAAAGGAACCATAAATTGACACAAAATAGTTTCATTTGTCCCAGTCTATTCAGTAAAAACCTTTTAGCCAGGCATTCCCATCCTGCTGCCCTGCAGATATTGGGAATTCAGCTTCCAGAATTCACTCTTTTTTGGGGCCCATAACAAGGGTGTATGGTTAAAAAAAATGATGGTCATGATGATTTGATGAAGCTTTCCTTATTTTCTATTTGTGGAACAGGCTGGAAACCATCAGAGATGAAGTTGCAGCATCCTTGGACAGCATCCCAATGAAAAAGTCTCCTTGAAACTGCAATTATGGCCAAGAGGAGCTGCTCTAAAATCAGTATTAGTAGCACATGACATTTATTTTGCATTTTATAGGAGGACTGATAAGCTGTCCTATTTTTCAGCCTTTGAACTACCCCATGTTGTACTACCAATTTTTAAAAATAATGTATTTATGTTAGACTATGATGATAAAAGCCAAATGTTCTTAAACTTTCCCAAAGCCATAAAAAACATAGAATGAAAATATTTGCTCCACAGTTCAGAAAATAATCATCTGTGCTTCCCATGTTCCTGAGAAACTGAAATAAGAATACATCATAAAGCCTGACCTCCCAGTGGAGAGTACTACAAAATTCTGCTCTGGATGTTTGTTATGTTACACATGAATCTTGTTCATTTACCTCCCAATCAGCTCCTGACAGGTTTTTATAGCCATGACTGTTGTGGGAGCCATTCCCCCATAGCTCAGCTTAATCTCTTCTAATTGGTTGGTTCCCACTTGAAACCGAACTCTCATTCCACAAGTCACAATGGCAATGTCATCTTCCCGTCTTGAAGCTTGCTTAAAGGCAGAGAAATATTCACCCTAAAAGAAAAGGAAGCAAACTTTCTGTCAATGTTTTCACACTAATTCTCAGGGGATAGGTGTAGAGCAAAAGCACTCCATTGACAATAACAGAACTAAAATACAAGTAATCCTTTTTATGCAATAATTCCTAAATGAAGGAAGAATGAGCGCTGGGAAAATATAGCAAAATTTCAAACAAACATTTCTCTTGCTATGTTCTGAATAGGTGGTGTGGTGGTCTATGAGTTAAGATGCTGGGCTTGTTGGTTGGAAGGTCACAAGCCTGAGTTCGAGACCCAGGCACCACATAACAGGATAAGCTCCCATTATTCACCCCAGCTCCTACCAACCTAGCAATTCAAAAGCACATAAAATGCAAGCAAATAAATAGGTACCACCTAAATTGGTGGGAAGGTAACAGAGTTCTGTGTGCCTCAGCATATGGTCATGCCACATGACTGCAGAAGTGTCTTCAGACAACAATGGCTCCTTGGCTAGGAAACAGAAATTAGCACTGCCCCCTAGAGTTGG
>JANHZU010007865.1:39612-50737 GCA_032468055.1 Acrochordus granulatus | reverse complement strand
CTAAGATTATTTCCTTTCCATTCATATTTCCTTGATCATGTCATCATACATTGGATAATTTCAAGGATCCATATTATGGGTTTGAGAAATTTCTTCCTAGTTCATTGAAGCAATGAATAGAAAGAGCAAGCAGGAGTTTATCAGGGAAGTTCCACAGGAGATTAATGAGAGAATGTGTGTGTGTATTTAGGGACTGTGTGTTCAACTATATGAGGTGAAAATGTTATCTCCTAAATAACTGCTGACTACAAGGATTCTATTCCAAAGACTGCTAATTATCTAGAATGGGTGACTGAATGACTGATTCCTGATGAGTAAGCAGAGATTGTTGGAGAATATAAGGAAGCTAGGTTCCAAGGAATGAGTATACTGAACCAGTGAACAGGATAAGCTAATACTTTAACAGAAGAGTTAAAATCTTTAACAAAATTTATTTTTAAATCAAGGGTATATATCTGGGATCCTATTTGTGCCAACTTGATGTAAATTAGAAAGTTAAGGGTGAACTGACAAAAATAAAATTATTTTCACTTGTCGAATCAAATAGGAGTTATCAATGCTATTAAATCTGTTTATGGATTGCCAAACATTTATTATGTTGGGTAACTCTCAGTGAAGCAGGAAGGAGGGATCAGGTGGGGAATTAGCCTTGAGTCCTTGCACAGCCACAAGAGATCCAGAGCTAACCCTCCCCCTTAAGTTCCTAGAGCCTTATCTATCTTTCTCAGACTGAGACTGACAGTCTGGGGAGATTCCTGTATTACAGGCAAAATACAATAAAGTAGTTAGCTTGAACTCAACACAAGTGGATTTGATTACTTGTGGCCAACAGTTATAGACCAATACATCAGACAAACATCAAGTTGAGAGAGGCAGGAATATCTAGAAGAGGAAAGTTTCATAACTAATTAGACCATGGGAATGAATTGGAGGGTAGGATACAGCCACTGAGATGGTCCTGTTTCTTATTCATTGATTGATTCTACATTAGATACGGACAGGAAGGAAAGAAGATGACTTTTCCATTTGAAAGCACAAATAAAGAGCAAACAGCAGTAGCAATGAAGAAGAAAAAGAGGAGCACAGAAAAGGGTCTTTTCATACACACTGATTGACCAAATGTGCAAGTGTTGATACCTGATGTGGGTGATGCTCTCTATTCTGCACATCAATATTACCCACTTTCTTCCCCCTGTAGATGCCTTGAGCTTCATTTTCCAACAGGCTATGCTAGGAGGTATAAGGAATTGTAGTCTAAGTATATTCACGAAAATCTGATCTCAGTGATAAGGAATGGCAACAGGCTCTTAAAGAAGTCAACATCCAACATCACAACTTTCACTCTGGGATCTAAATCTATCAGCCATAAGCCCAAGAATTAATGCCATTTTTTTCAAGCAACACTGTCAACCTGCAGCATCAAATCAAAGTTAAAGTCTCTGAAGACTGTACCTGCACACTTAACATCAAGCAGTCTCACAAGATTTTGTCTAGGTATGAAACAATAAAGAACTCAGCTTGGAAGAACTGTCAGCACTTAACACAACATCTACAATATACTTTGTGAATTATTAGGGAAAGGCTACCTTTACTCTCTTTCTCTCACACATATAATATCTATGCTGAGTTGCCTCTTACTCCTTTGGAGTGCACCTCCTCTCTCCTGGAATGCACCTCCTCCCTTCCTCACTACACTCTTTCACGTCATTAGACACTATACATGTTCTATATCCCAGATAATACATGTTTCTTTCACAACCACACTCTTACTCCCTTTGACCTGTTTTTTACTTACCCCTTGTTGAGAAACATGATGAAGTAAGGAAAATTTTTATCATTAACCATTTCCTGCTGTTTTAATAAAGTTTGTTGCTTTTTCCTTGGTCATGGCTTACAGATAGCAAATGATCAGAAATAACATTAAAGAGTAGCATAAAGGTTCTGTGAGCTCTGGAAAGTAACTACTGGGTCCTTGCTGGGTGTGGGCATTATTAGATCTTGACATCAATGCCAACAGCACATCATATTATTAGAACTTATTCTGTGCCACTTTCCAATAACTTTAGGTCCCAATAGCCTTTGCCAACTTAGCTGTCTTCAGCTTTATGTGCTTGGGTGATATTTAGGTTGGAAGTTGATGGAAAGCCACTATACCTGAGGTACGCTTTCTTTTCTTGGGAAGACTGTCAGTTTGATGGAACCAAACTATCCAACCACCTCAGACTTGTAAAAGCTTTGAAGAATTTGAAGAAAAAAGAAAAGAAATCAAGTTCTAGAACATGATTTGAAGGTACGAAAGTTCAAGACCCCCCCAGTGAGGCACCATCTTGCTGTGGTTGGGGGGCTTGTATGCTCTGAAGATGAGAGCTATGCCAGAGGTTCAACTATACTGGACAGATCTCATCAGAGGAGCCAGACAAAGAGTGTCTCCCACCTATAAAAAATACATTGAGACATAATTTATTAAAACAATCTGACTCAGTCATCACCTGGGTCAAGGACCACGCTAGATGTTGTAGTTCCTGGATATCTGGTGAAAATGGGCTAGTGGACTCTGGAGGAGGAAATTGCAACCCACTCCAATATCCTTGCCAAGAAAACCCTATGGACATTAATAAAAGCCAAAAAGATATTCTCATAAGAGAATAGCTGAAAGATGAGCACCCCAAGTCAGAAGTGTCCAGTGTGCTATTGGAGAAGAGGAAGGGCAAATCCAGAAAGAGAGATGTGGCTGGGCCAAAGCTGAAAGGATACTCAGCTGTGGATGTGTCTGGAGGTGAAAGGAAAGTCCAAAGCTATAAAGAACAATACTGAATAGGAACCTGGAATGTAAGATCTATGAATCATGTGGTCAAACATGAGATGGCAAGATTGAACATCAACATTTTGGGAATCAGTGAAGTAAAATGGATGGGAATGGGTGATTTTAATTCAGATGACCACTATTTCTACTGCTGTGGATAAGAATCCCTTAGAAGAAATGGAGTAGTCCTCATAATTAATAAACGAGTGAGAAAAGCAGAATTGGGGTGCAATCTCAAAAACAACAGAATGATCTCGTTTCAGATTCAAGGCAAACCGTTCAACATCACAGTAATCCAAGTCTATACCCCAACCACTGATGCTGAAGAAGCTGAAGCTGACTGGTTCTATGAATTTACACCAAAAAAAGATATCCTTTTCATCACAGGGGATTGGAATGCTAAAGTAGGAAGTCAAAAGAGAACTGGAATAAAGGCATGTTTGGCCTTGGGGGTACAAAATGAAGCAGGGCAAAGCCTAACAGAATTTTGTTAAGAGAATATGCTGGTCATAATAAATATACTTTTCCAATAACCTAAGAGGCAACTCTACACATGGACATCCCAGATGGTCAACACTGAAATCAGATTGATTATATTCTTTGCAGCCAAAGATGGAGAAGTTCAGTAAAAGTCAGTCAAAACAAGAGCTGGAGTTGACTGTGGCTCAGATCATGAGCTTCTTATTGCAAAATTTAGGCTGAAATTAAAGAAAGTAAGGAAAACCACTGCGTCATTCAGGTATGACCTCAGTGATATCCCTGATGAATATATATTGGAGGTGAGAAATAGATATAAGGGATTAGATATCATCAGCAGAGTGCCAGAAGAAGTATGGACTGAGGTGTGTAACACCGTACAAGAGGGAGCTACTAAAATCATCCCAAATAAACAGAAATGCAAGAAAGCAAAGTGGCTCTCTGATGAGGCTTTGCAAATAGCCGAGGAAAGAAGGAAAATGAAAGGCAAGGGAGAAAGGGAAAGATATAACCAAATGAATGCAGATTTCCATAGAATAGCAAGGAGAGATAAAAAAGCCTTCCTAAATAAACAGTGCAAAGAAATAGAGGAAAACAATAGACTGGGAAAGACTTGTGATCTCTTCAAGAAAATCGGAGATCTCAAAGGAACATTTTGTGCAAAAATGGGCATGATAAAGGACAAAAATGGAAGGGACCTAACAAAAGCAGAAGAGATTAAGAAGTGGCAAGAATACACAGAAGACCTATACAAGAAAGATATAAATGTCCCTGATAACCATGATAGTGTGGTCACTGACCTAGAGCTGGACATCCTGGAATGTGAAGTCAAGTGAGCCTGAGAAAACATAACTAACAACAAAGCTAGTGGAGATGACGGTATTCCAGCTGAACTATTTAATATCCTCAAAGATGATACCGTGAAAGTGCTGCACTCAATATGCCAACAACTTCTGAAAATTCGACAGTGGCCACAGGGTTGGAAAAGGTCAGTTTATGTTCCAATCCTAAAGAAGGGCAAAGCCAAAGAATGTTCAAACTAGCTTACAATTGCACTAATTTCACACACCAGCAAGGTGATGCTAAAAATACTACAAACTAGGCTTCAGCAGTATGTAAAGCAAGAACTACCAGAAGTACAAGCTTAGTTTCTAAGAAGCAGAGGAACTACAGATCAAATTGCTAGCATTTGCTGGATCATGGACAATGCATGGGAGTTCCAGAAAAACAAAGCAGGGACATCACCTTGCTGACAAGGTCCACATAGTCAGAGCTATGGTTTTCCCAATAGTAATATATTCCTGTAAGAATTGGACCATAAGGAAGGCTGAACACCAAAGAACTGATGCCTTCAAATTGTGATGCTGGAGAAGACTCTTGAGATTCCCTTGGACTCAAGGAGATCAAACCAGTCAATTCTAGAAGAAATCAATCCTGACTGTTCATTGGAAGGACTGATATTGAAGCTGAAGCTCAAGTACTTTGGCCACATAATGTGAAGAGGGGACTCATTGGAAAAGACTATGATGCTGGGAAAGATTGAAGGCAAAAGGAGAAGGGGACGGCAGAGGATGGGATGGTTAGATAGCATCTGCGTCTGTGTCAAAAACAGTCATATTAAAAACTTAAAAAAAAAAAATGATTTTCCAAATGTGCATTCATATAAATCTTCTAGAGCCAGATATCTTTCAGATGCATAGGACTACAATGTCCAGAATAACCAATCATCTTGATGAGAATTATGGGCTTGGTAATCTCCAAAATTCCAGTAGGCACCAGATTTCAAAAGGCTGGTTTGTTTTGTCAGCTGAATCAGAAATGCAGAGGTCACATGAAAGTTCCCTTAATTTGTTCAAGTCATTTCGTGTATACAGTCCATTTTTAAATCACAGAGAAAAAGATAAGAGATTGTGAGCACCTTGGTGCACGAGGTTTTCACAAGACGAGCAAAAATTTTTAATAAAATTTATTTTGGTAACGAGCGGCAACTTGCAAGATGAGCACCACATGATGAGCTTGCATGGGAAATCTCACAATGGAGCCAATGGTTCTCCTCTCTCTGTGTAAACAGCGTAAATTAAGTGAAAGGTATTGAAGAGAAGGAACTCCCAAGATTCAGACTCTGGATTCTCCCTCCAGGCAGTCCCCTCCCCCTCCTCTCCTCCCTCTCGTCTCCCTCACACTAGCTGGGATTGTTCTCAAAGCACATGTGCACAAAAACACACAAACCCTTGCTGCCCGGCACCATCCAGCCCATCCCCTGCTGCTCATCTCTTCTCCCATCTCATAGCACGGAGGCAGGTTAAGACAAGAAACATTTCCAAACTGCCCAGGAAAGATCCCCAGAAAGACGTTACTGAGGGAAAAGGCCGTTTTGCCTCAAGCGGCAGTGGATCCTACAAGCCAACAGGGGGTGCCAGACAGCAGCTATCCTAGCAGCAGCCGAGGCCAGAATCTGCCTCGAAGCAGATCTGTAAGTGCTGGTTAGTTTGTTCTGTTTCTGTTTTATATTGTGTGTTCATCATTGTTACTTGTTTCATACATTAGGGACAATCATTTCTACGTAACATTTTGTTGAAAATGATTTTTTTGTGAATATTTTTGGGAGCATGGAATGGATCGTCCAACTTTCCATTGTTTCCTATGGGAAACCTCTTTTCGGTTTAAGAGCATTTCAGATTAAGAGCGTTCTCCCAGAACGGATTAGTCTCGTAATCAGAGGTTCCACTGTATTAGGAATCTAGGTTGTAGTTCAATTAACAACCACTTGATGGCGTCCACAACTTGAAACATTTGTAAGTGACTCTCACAAATAATATCATTAACTGAGTCTCCTAAGTTAATTGAAAGCATGTTTCTTATTAAAATAAAATTGGCTCAGCCGATGCATAACGGCAATTATTCACTATCTTCTGGCCAGGAAGGAAATGCTACACCAGCGTCAGCAGTGATGACAGACTCTAGAGGACTATTTCATATGGGAACAATGTCCAGAATTTGATGATGGAGGGAGGGAGATGACCAAAAGAGGCCAAGAGATGCTGTTCTTAGCTTATGTAAATACTGAAGACTACCACAGCCATTGGCACATTCTTCACATTGCTAACCACATAAGTGTATGAGTAATGAAGAAGAGGGAGAGAACGGCTCAGGGCAAGGCCGAATGGAGTTCCTTCTGAAGCCTGCCTTCTTCAGATGCCACTGAGAAGAAATCAAAACATATCACATACACACAGATCACCCCCCTGTTAAGTTTGTTCTCGCATAATCCGAATACATGTTGGGCTGCCAGAACAGAAGGAAAAATTTAAGCGTGCAATCATATACACAGAAAGAAAAGAGGGAGGGAGGGAGATGCATACATGCTATATTTATAGCAGGGATTTTTTTCCCATCAGTGGTTGCATTCCTTTGGATATAGTCTGTCAGGGGCTGCATGCCTGGGTTGGGTGGAGTTATTCTTTCTTTTACCACAATTGCTGCTACCATTTTTTTTCCTCTCTCTCTTCCCTGCTCAGAAGGCTGCTAGAGGACAGACAGTACATATATAACAGAAATATCATTACGGATGTCTTTCCCCAGCTTTTATCCCATCTATTAACAAGTGATTTTGATTTGATGCTTTTCTGATTTGGTTGTGATTGTAACCATGGATTAACTAGTAATTATCTGTTTTGGCATGCCACCTAGTGGTAAGTAAGGAATGGTCAGAAATTAATTGATTTTACTTGGGGAAGCAAGTTTCTCTAATTTTACATCTTCACTCTTTAAATTTTCCTTGATTATTCATTCTTCACTAATATTTTAATAACCTGACAAGCAAAATATAGGACAGATTATATAGGCACTAAGCTGGTTCTCTCTTATTCAATTAGCCAACCCTCCTGCTTCTTCATTACTCCCTTTCCCCTGTGATGGGATGTAATGAAGCACATGCGCAGCCTTCTCAATCTAGTTGCCTTTTCTGGACTTCAGTTTCCAGAAATCCCCAGATAACATTTCAATTGCCTGCTAATTCTTAGAATCAGAATTCACAGACCTGTAGAAGTTATCCAAGCTGGAAAATACTGAATAAGCAGAACCTGCTGGACCTCATGAAGTGAGAATTTTCCATTATCCTGTTTCCCACAGTTCTACCCCGGTGTTTAGAGAATCCCATAAGTATAGTTCAAGGGCAAAAAAAATGCTGTTGTTCCCTAGCATCTTATAAAGGCATATTACACCTGATCCTGGAGGTAACATATAGCTCAGTTATGCATCCCATTTGGGCAAAACCCAAATTGTTAAGCTGAGTGATGTGGAACAGATTTTTATTTTGCCAGCATGGGATGGATGGGTGTATGAACTATGCTGTGAAGAACAATGGTAGCCATACACAAAGGAAAAATAAAATTCATCATTTAGGAAAATGCCAGGATGAGGTGTGGCAGGGAGACTTGTATGTTCATGATCAAAATCAGAGTGTCTATAGGCTATTCCAATTACAGTTTCTTAGTGATGGAAAAAAGCTGGAGATTGAGCAAGATCCTTAATTTTAGCATTTGCTTTATCTCTTTCTTATCTAATCTCTCATTCCAAGCATTTGAGTGAGGACTGTTTTCTGAACTGCATTAACTTGCTTGCCTTACAGCAGCTGATATATTTTATGGAACTGGTCACCTTTGCTTTGGCCTCAGCCCTGGATGAGTAACTCTACTGTATTCAGAAAAGTGCAGTCATGATTTCTAACAAACATTCCTGAAATTGGCACAAAATCCTTTCACAATAGCTTGCTCTCATGTAAGATTGAATACATGAGCAGCAGTAAGCAGACCACACTTGCCTTTCCTTGTTGCTTATATTATTTGCCATAGGAAGGTTTCCTTTTCCCACAAATGCTTTCAAAATAGCTAAAACTATGACCATATTTGGAAAATATCTATTTCTTCTAGATATATTCTGGATTCTTTAGATATGCAGCTTGTAATTACTGTACACCAGGACCAGTTAATAACCTTTGGCTTGCATAACTATTGTTGGAAGGATTAGCTACTTAGAGCCCCTAAATTTCTCCCAATAATTTCTAAAACTAGGACTTCTTTTGTATGGGAGAGGGACATATATTTTCTCATGATCTCTTCCAAATTCATTTTGAGGGTCCTATCTCTTTCAGATATTCAGATGCAATTCTACAATGAACAAAATTTTCCACAGACAAACTAGTCTTCTATATCATGTTGCTAGATGCCCTCTTCAACAAAATATGAATGTTCCCTTGTAGTTCTAATACATTGAATGATATAGTTTTGTATAAATATAACATAGGTGGAATTGCTGATGAATGACTGCATCAGTTAATAACCCATATTAGAATCATACTGGATATCAATAGACTTTCATATGATCTAGCAAAGCTCTTAAATTTATATATTCTTAAATTACCAGCAACAGATTAATAAATGACTTGGATGGTTGGATATAGATTTATTTGTATTTGTAGAAGAGTCACTGAAATTTTGCATTTTTAAAAAAGCAATAAAGAAATGTTTTTCTTTCTAGTGTGGTATTTAATATTAACTTAGTCACAATGCACACATACACACATAGTGTCTGGGCAATCTAGTATTGGAAGGTATGGAGGTTTGCTAGTAAACAATTTTAGAATGTGCATATTATGAACCAAGTACAACATGCATAAATATGTCTTGGCACCATTATGTTCATGGAAACTATGTGCCTACAGTGGCCTATTATAGCCCAAAATACTATGCAAATTAACTGAAGCCAAAATCACTGATGTGCTTTCCATATGGCTTGGAGTGTTTAATAAGTTCCCTACTCAGTGACTTCACAGAATTACTTTTTATACTATTTTATAAACTCAGCTTGGTTCCAAATGCTTATTAACCTTTTTCCATCATTTGCTTCACCCATCTACTATTTTAACTATATTTACTTATATATAAAATCATCTTGGTTGCATACATATAATGGTCTCCATACTCCTGATGCAGCCTTAGCTGCTGACACTTATCTATGTCAGTACTAGCCTTTCCTAAGCCTCCAGGAGTTCACTTAGCAACACCACTGTCTATCCATCTGGTTATAATAAAGACCTGAACTCAGATAACGCATGTCTGGGTACAATAAGCCTCCAATCCCAGCAGCAATAGCAGATTGGAATTATAGATAACTCTTCCTTGACTTTATGGAATAAAATGTAGAGCATGAAAGATATGAAGAATTAATGAAGAGGACAGCTGACTCTTCAGGCAAGTTCTTGAAGCAACTGAAAAACCTGTTGAAATTGATCTACTAGGGGCTCCTAGCATCAACTCAAAAATAAAAAGTTATGATACAAACCCACATAGCCAAATCACTTCTGACTTCTAAGTTGAGCTCTGATATTGCACATAAATAAAACTCATAGGAGTCTGAAAGATTTTTTATAGTTAGGCACTACTGTGGAAAAGAAAGGTGTTTCGTGCTCGCAGCCTAATCAATCATGGCACTTCCTATTGTCTTATTTTCTGCCACTATGTGCTCAGAGCATGTAACTAAATTCTTCTCAGTCATTATTTTCTCCCTTGAAGCCAGATGCCATCACATTCATCACCAAACACACACAAACTATTTTTTTGCTTTGTTTTCTACTTTTATTTCTTTCACCAGGCACCTAAAGATTGGGAAAAGGAAAAACAATAAAGAAAACAAAAGTTGGTGTCTCTAAATGCCTACTTTCCCCATATTAGGAGGACACCCATGGCAAGAAATGTGATTTTCTCCTGGGAAGTCTGTAAAGTTGTTCTTATAGATATCACTAAAACAGATACAATATAGGCATTCCCAGGAACTAAATAAAACTCAGGGTTTTGTTAGCTTTCTGGGACAGCCAAAAATAAGATACAGGTGATTATTAAATGATTATCCTCTATTATGAGAGAGTGTGGAAAGGAGGTGGAGTAGAAGGAGTTCATTGGATTGACAAGAGGAAGCACAACCTGTTACGGCTGTGGGAAAGGAATATTTTAAAGAAATTCTGCCTTAACTGGCTTGTTGTAAGTTCAACTGGGAGTTTATTCTTACAGTTTTCAAGAATATATTTTTATCCTTATTATTAAACATAACTTTCTAAAATCTATATGGTTCTCACTTCTGCAAATATTTACTCATAGAAAGTGAATTGCATAATGTAAACATTAACATTTATAGCAGTAATTTTAATTCTACTGTTTAAAAGTAAATCATTATAATTCCCATATTAATCTCTAAAATGCTCCAGCAGTCCCTCACATCAGTTAATTTCACATCATTTTATCACTTCTTAAAATTTAGTTCACATTAGTAGAGGCTCCTTGTTTAGTCTTTTTCAGGCAATTTTTCAGAATAATTTTTCTATTTTTATCAAAATTGCTCTGCATATTCTCTGCATCTTTTTAACTACAGTGGTACCTCACAAGACGAGTAACTTGCAGAATGAGAAACTTGCAGGACGAGCAAAAAAATTAATAAAAAAATATTCCGCTAGACGAGCCGCAATTCACGAGACGAGGAAACTTCGTGCCAAACTTTGCACGTCATCAGTAAGCGCACTCTGTATTTCCTGTTCAGGCAACTCCACGCAAGAGTTCTGCCGACTCTTGCCTCATGCTTTACTCCATTGTTGCAGACAGCAACCCCGTGCGCATGTTCTGCTAACACAGCAAGCGCGCGCGCATTCTACCAACTCTCCTCTCACGCAGTTTACTCCATTGTCATACGGGCAGCAGCATGCGTGTGTTCTACCAACTCTCCTCTCACGCAGTTTACTCCATTGCCATGCGGGCAGCAGCATGCGCACGTTCTACCAACTCTCCTCTCACGCAG
>JANHZU010007864.1:31248-45635 GCA_032468055.1 Acrochordus granulatus | reverse complement strand
AACATTTTTTTGCCATATCTTTAATGAAAATCAGTATTATCTGAAAAAGAAATAACATTCTAGCTAAAACATTCATTTTAATAACAGAGATCCTATCCATCAAGGACAATTGAAGTTTAGCCTATCTGTCTAAGCCATTCTTAATCCCCTGCCAAATTTTAGCATAGTTGTTTTGAAATAGCGTACAATTCATGTTAGTCAACTAGACTTCTAAATATTAAACCCTTTTTTCAATTGTAAAGCCAGTTTCATTAATTAATACTTCTTGAGCCATTGCCATCATAATTTCGACTAACATTTTTGTCTTCTGTTTATTTTCAAACTTGTCAATATGCCAAATTCTTTCAGTTTTCTCATAACATAATATCAGTTATTGGATCTTGCAACACCAACACCATATCATCTGCAAAGGCACATATCTTAAAATTTTGATTCCTCACTTGGACCTTTTATCTTTGTCTGTTGTTTGATGTCTCTAAGAAGTACTTCCAGAACTAAAATAAACAGCAATGGTGATAAAGGGCATCCTTGGCGTGTCCCTTTCGGAATCTCACATGGTTTAAATAACTTGCCATTTACAATAACCCTTGCTTTCTGTGGTACATAAATCAATCTCAGACCTTGTAGAAAACTGTGACCAAAGTTCATATTCAGCATCAGTTTAACCATGAAATCCCAGTTCAGATTGTCAAAAGCCTTTTCAGCACACAAAAAAACTTAATGTTACTTGTTTATCCATATGCTATTGAATATTCTATGACATCTAAAACAACTCTCATGTTCTCTCTCATTTATCTTTTAGGCAGGAAACCACACTGATCTTCATGTAGATATTCTTTTAATACTTTCCTAAATCTCTCAGCCAAAACTGAAGTGAAAATTTATCATTCAAGAGTAAAATCAGTCTTTATTTCTTTAATGAAGTCAGATCCTCTCCTTCCTTAGGCAAGAGGGCTATATTAGCTTATTTCCATGAATCCAACATAGGTATACCCTGCATAATTTTATTAATCAAGTCTTTATTGGCAATAATTGATCTTCAAAACATTTATAATATAAAATAGTCCATCTGGGCCAGACACTTTTCCCATTTTACTTCTCTTAATGGCTTCTACTATTTCAAAAATCATTATTGGACTATTCAGAATCAACTGTTGTTCATGTTACAAATTAGGCAAATTTTGTTTTTTTAAATGAACATCTATCTCCTTTTCTAAAATGTTACTTTTTCAATAAAGATTAGAGTAATAGTCCTAAAATATATTTCGCAATTTTATATTTACTGTAAGTACAAATTTCCCTTCTCAGATTTGAGTGATATATTCCTTTTCCATTTGCTTTCTCAGCCAGTAGGCAAACCATCTGCCTGGTTTATTGGCATATTCAAAGTATTTTTTCTTATATTTCAATTTCATTTCAATTTTATTAACCATCAGCATAGAAACTTGTATTATAGTATTTTTATCTGATTCAGCAAATCTGTATTCAAAAGTAATTTTTGTAATTCTTTTTCCTTTTTCTTAATTGAATGTAATATATTTTGTGCTTTATCTCCTATTTTTTTAATATCCACATAATATTGTCTCAGATAAAATCTAACCATTGCTTTGCTTGTGTCCCAAACTATATTTAAACCAATACCTTTATGCAGATTATTGCCAACAAAATCTTTTAAAATATTTTTACATTTCTTTATCATTTGCTCTTTTTGCAAAATAAATATATTCAATCTCCACCTTAACAACTGTGGTCTAGATTAAAACACCAATGCAATTGGATTATGGTCTGAGGAGATTTTAGGCAAAATATCCACTTTAGCAATATTGTTAATGGATTTTTTTGTAGTCCAAATCATGTCAATCATTATGCCATTCTAAAAAAAAGTATAGTCCCTTGCTGATCCATTTTTATGTTTCTAAATATCAATCAAATTGTTCATATTTGAAAAAAAAAGTTTGGTAATTTTCCCTGCTTCACTTTTACATTTTTGCTGGAAGATCTATTCAATTGTGGGTGTACTATACCATTCCAATCTCCCAGGATATGCCAGTTTTAATATGAAAATGCCAAAATTACAGTTCATAATTGTTCAAAAAATTTGGTTGCAAATGTGATTTTATATCTATCACCACCTCATTAATCTTTTGTGTGTGTGTGTGGGCAGATAGAAAAGCTTGACCTGAACTTTTATTTTCCAAACAATATTGCATTGTTTAATATGAATTTCTTGCAGATATATAACATTTTGATTTAAGTCATGTAGATAATGAATTTTTCTTTTGAGAGGAGTTAGCCCTATTAATATTCCAAGTGACATATCTACTTTCTATTGTTACAATCTTAGTTTCATCCAGAGTTAAGACTGTGGCTCCCATCTCCATAATCTGTGTATCTTGAGTTGTTCATTTTATGACAACTCTAATTTGAGGTATCAGCCTTTGCTCCTTTAGTACTTGTAGGTCATTTTTTTAATCTAGCCAAAAAGTCTGCAGCTTTTTCTATTGAACTTAAAACTTTTGTAGAATCTTTGCTGTTTGGAATTAAAAATCACTTCTTCCAATCTGTCCCACCTAAAAATAATCTTGTTCTTCTTTAAGACATATGTTTAAAAAAAAAATCCTTCTTCCTCAAATTTCTTACTTGAGTTTCTCTCAAATTGAACTATAATATCCCTGGGAACTTTTCAAACAAATTGAACTATAATATCCTGGGCAGGTGTCATTTTAAAGCCAGCAGAAGTTCACCCTGTAATATTTTTTTTTGTTTCATTCATTATTTTTGGAACTTTCCAAAATAAGAACTTTGCCAAAGCTTTCACAATTATTTCTTTTAAATCTTTATTTTTCTCTACTTGTTCTGGGAGCCCCCTTATTCTCAGAATCACTTCCTTTAATCTCAACTCAAGGAGTGCTTGATTGCCTGAAGTTCTTTCTGCTAGTTTTTCTGTCTGTTCAACATTTGTATGAAAAGTTTCCATTTGATCTGTCATCTGTTCTAAATCCACATTAAACTGATTCAATTTCTGATCAATTTGAGATTTTTATTTTTGTTTCATTTTTTTAATTTTCCCCTCAAGTTTTGCTTCAATCTGCACAAATTTATGTCTATTTTTTGAGCCCAATCATTCATTTTTCCAACCAAATTTTAATTAAGTTTTTCTGCCCAATCATTCATTTTTACATCCATATTTTCATTAAATTTTTGAGTTTCCTCCAAAATATGTCTCATATCATAGATATTATAATCACCTGATACTCATAAAAACCTCTTTTTTTGGAGGCATTTTATTTCTTATCTCTGATATAGTTAAGTAGGAATAAGAGGAAAAAAGGGGAAAAGAAAAAAAAATCAGAATAGAAAAGTTCCAACTCACAGTCCAGTCCAGTAATTATGCAATTCAGTGAGTAAAGAGTTAATTCCCCACTCAGTTCCAAGTCACACACTACTGTTGCCTGGTTACCACCAATTCCCTATGCAGTTTCATGAAAAATCAAAACAAAGAAGGAAAGAATGGCCTCTTATTATAGTGACGCAGTTCATAAAAGTACCAAAAGGCCCAAATTTTTAGTATGTATCTGTTAATATCCTTATCTCTTTTGTCAAATAGGAAAAAAACTCCAAAGTTTAAATGCATCCTTAAAAAAATTTCCTTATAACACATCATGAGTAACAGAGTATAAAAAACACCTACCCCCATGCTGCATAAAATTTCCTTCTGCCAATCTCTTTGTCACTAAGCTTCAAAATATAGTGATTAACTCCAGGGAAACCAAGTTTGTAATCCATACAGAAATAAGCTCTTAGCGATTCCAAACTCCATGTAGCTTATGCAAATATATGTAAAAAGAAAGAACAGCTAAGACCAGAATGGCACTGCTAGTAAAAATGGCTGGCCATGATCTACCCCACCTCTCTAATTGAAGGCCACCCAATTTCAGAGAATGCCTGTTCCTCCTCAACCAGGCTGGCTCCTGATCATCTGAGAGGTGATTCCCAAGAGCCTATTTTTCCATCCAAGAGGCTGATTGACTCAAGGATCAACTGATCAAATCACCAAAAGCCTTTCCACATGAGCAAAATGCTTGTGCTGTTTACAGTACAATGTCTGCTGGGCTTCTCTCATCATTCTGTTTCTTTATGTAAGGAAATACCTCTGAAAAAATGACTCAGTGGGGCATGGATTTTCTAATTAAAATTATAATTAAAGGAGAACTCCCACTAATACAGAATGGAGAAAAATATTTTAACTCTGGCAGAATTTAAGGGCATTTTATCACAATGTACCTAGAATTTACTCTTTAGACTGTCTGCTTCAAAAATTGTCTTAAAAGAAGAGATAGAAGAGATATAGCAGAAAAAGGCTGATTTGGAGAGGGATTTAAAACTGATATAATAATGATATCAACAAGGATGATATAAAGACCAATAAATGAAACTGGGTGAGTTCTCAATAGTTAAAAGGCATACAAATAATAAATCAGAAGAATGATTTGGATATGTGGAACTTAACTCAGACAGGTGACTTGGATAATTTTCTTACTTTGGAGTTACAAAACAGATCTGTTATACTTATGAAATATAACAGATTCCTAAGATAAGCAAAAGAGAGAAGA
Source organism: Acrochordus granulatus (assembly GCA_032468055.1). Classification (NCBI taxonomy): domain Eukaryota; kingdom Metazoa; phylum Chordata; class Lepidosauria; order Squamata; family Acrochordidae; genus Acrochordus; species Acrochordus granulatus. The sequence continues at coordinate 41,022 of JANHZU010007864.1, read as the reverse complement.
AATAAATTTTTGGGACATTTTCTAAAAGGAATAATCAAGTTCCTTAGAACTAAAACTAAGTTTTACACAGTGAACATATATGATCAAGGTTAAACTGTATGCAATCATCTCTTTTTAAATAGCTCTTAATGAGTTTTTCTTGGCCAGGATGGAATAATGAGGCTTTAAAAATTGTTTATAGTTCAGATATAGGAAGAAAGGAGTTTTGCTGTATTTTTAAGGAAAGCAGCAAGCTATGATATTATAAATGAGAGAAGATTAAGAAAAGATGATAAGAAATTAATTTGTGGGACATCATTTGAAACATTAAAAATTAATCTGGTTAAAGGATTAAAATTATATCTAGAAATACTCAATGGAATTTTTCTTGATTAAGTTTGACTGATGAGGCTTTGAAGATTTATTTATAGATATGAGAGAAGATGTGTGAAGAAGATATTTTCCTTTTCATTTTTAGAAGAAATGACAAATAAAGGAAAGAACTGTGAAATTGGTTTAAACTTAAAATACATACAGTATTTATTGTTATTTCTGGCAGCTCTTAATTAATTTTTGCTGATTAAGATTGAATGATGAGGTTTTATTATTTACCAGTAAATAAAAGTTGAGAGATGAATGAAGAGTATTTTGGTTGAAATATTAAAGAAAGCGTTAAGCCAGTGAAAATGTTTATACTTCTCTTGATGAAGTAGAGTTATTTCTTTTTATATTTTTTCTTTTTTATATATTTTCCCTCTTTTCTCCTCCCCCCTTCCTCCCTTTTTGCACTTTCTATTTTTCCTTGTTTATATTCTATTTATATTGTATTAGTTTTTATCATTATAATTTTAAATTGCAGTAAGAATTATATATAAATAGTAACTTTAATAGTGGGTGTATTAAAAGAAATAAAGAATAAATGGAAGTTGATTGAATGGGGACTGAATCCAAAAATGAGTAATCACTATGAAACAGGTATATTGAAGTGGTTTGATCATAGAGAGAGAATGAGTGAGAACTGAATTGCAAAAGAAATATACAAAGTAAGTGTGAATATTTTGAGAGGGAGAGAAAGACAGAGAAAGTTATCTTTGGATAGGGTTTATGAGATCCTCAAAAAAAGAGAGGTGAGAAGTTTAAAGAGCAAAATAAAACATAGGAGATGGGTGTATGGATGGGTTAGAAACAAAGACTACAAAAATAAGAAAGTAGTGAATAGTATTGTTCTTAACTAGATTTAGCAATATCTTTTTTTCTCCTCATGGCTTAATATTTTTTGGCTTACTATTTCTTCTGCCCTTTGTATAAATGGATTTCCTCAAAAGGGAATAGTACGATGTATATGCATTTAGTACAACAAAATTTATTCCTAATTAATCACATAACTTTAATATAGGCTATTTAATCCATTTAACTCACTAGGCATCTCAGTTTTACCGATACTACTAGGCTAAAGACTCCCCTGCATTTCAAGATATGCTGGATGTCTGAGTAACCAGTCATACTGTACATCCTGGACACCAAAAGAAACAGATTGACCTGATAACCAATAAACTTTTGAGTTGATTTTTTTAAAATATCTTGTCATATTTTTCTTAAATGATAGCAAATATGTTAAGTGTCCTCTAGCAGCAAATGGAAATTCTATTTATTCTAGTATCTTCAGTAGCTCTTCTTCAGAGGTCCCCAGGAAGTTTACCAATATGATCTGCAGCAAATATGTGTTCCTTTGTTGCTTCTTCAGTGGCATTTTTATGCTAATTACCATAAAATGAGCTCATGAAAAAAGCTTAGGCTGATATAAAACATTCTGTTTCTTCCTTTTATGTTACTGTAGTTTGAATGTATTCAGAACAGTCCTTTGAAGCAAGACAAAAATGTAGTAATAAGTATAATAGGGCATGTTTAGTTTTATATTTAATTAGGGATTTGTTCTTTATACAGTTCTGTATGAAAAGATGAAACATTCTATATTTCCATCCAATTGCTTTCATCCCTTCATAAATATTCACTTAACATTGTTACAGTATATAACCCAGCCATAATCAAATAAATTCTACTGTGGTATTAGATTAAATGTTACTTATTAAGGATAGACTTCTTGTGCTCCATAGTGTTGGCTTATTACCTACTTACCCTCAGGCAAACATATTGAAAACAAATGCATAAATTTCATTTTGATGCATACTGTACAATCCAGCCAAGAATCAAGAATCATAGCAGCAGTCCCCATTCTGTTGTTCAGCAAAGATCATGGGTTGTTAAGCAAAGATTTTACATGTCCATGACTTGCGATTTGTTGCCAGCTTCCAAGAAGCAAAGTCAATGGGGTAGCTGGCTGGAAGCCACAAGTTCTGGTTGGCTTATAAGCAATCTAGGGGGCAGGTTATGGATAATAGCTGGGCAGAGAAGGGATTTTGCAGCACGATGCAAATGTGGCCAGCAGGAAAGGGTGATGCAAATGCAGGTGGACAGAGGAGCCTGGTGCTACAACATGGTACTGTGATACAAGCACAGTCAGGTAGGGTGTTTTGGTGCTGCATGAGTGCAGCATAATTTGGGGTGCTTTGATGCTGCATGAGTGCAGATGACAAAACGCAGGGGAGGAAATGCTGTGGTGCCGTGTGAGTGAGACCAAGTGGAGGAGGAGATGCTGTGAGTGCAACTGGGTGGGCAGGTGCAAATAAATGTGGGTGAGGGTTGCTGTAGCTGGGTGTACACTGCAGAGTACAAAATACCTGGGATCTACTCTGTAGAGGGATACTCAGGAGAAAAAGTGGTGGGAGTACCTAATGGAAACAAATTGTAACCTTCCTTGCCGGCCTCCACATTGACTTTGCTTGTGGTAAGCCAGCAGGGAAGATTGCAAATGGCAATCACATGACCACAGGGTGCTGCAATTATTGTAACTGAGAGCAAGTTGACAAGCACCTGAATAGTTGTCACCTGACTCTGGAGTGGTGCCACAGCAGAATCCTCAAGGGCCAGTCATTAAGTACCTCCCATTCAGTGCCATCATAACCTTGAATGTATTGTTGAATGTATGGCTGTTAACCTATAAAACAAAGCATAGCGATTATTAAATATCAGATGAATTTTTTGTGAGGGTACAGAAAGTTCATCTGATATTTAATATTCTCTTATATTAAATAATATAAGAGAATATATTATATATATTAATTTATTAATTACATTAATACTTTAATTAAAGTATTAATATTTTAATATTCACTTACCCTTCAAAGTGAAACCAGTGAAGGAATCAGATGGATTCTAGATGGGGAAATGGAGCTCTGGAGGCAAAAGAACCAGAAGAGAAATGACCTTTTCATCCACAGCTACTTAAAGAAGCTATATCCTTAGATTAAGAAGAGTGTCTTAGACAAATTCATGAATTTGGTTGGAATGCCAGCTATCCTAATCCTTGATCCCTCAGTATGTCCCCATTTGGGCTACCACACCTATCTGCCATGCACACAGTGGCCTCAGCAGAAGATGGCTGTATATGACAGACTCCCTGAGCCTGCAACTGGAGATAAACATATAAGGCAGTTTCTGCATTTGAGTTGATCTTCTTAAACCTACGTTCTGACAATTCTTTTCAAAGAAAAGAAAAATCTTCCGGTGAATTCCAGGGATGGATGAATCCAAGGAGAGCTGTGCCTTGGCAATCCAATTTCATACTAGAATGGTGTACCAGGTGAAGCCTTCAGTACTGAACATTTGTCCTAGCTAGCCTATGTGACCAAAAAATAAAAAGGGTCATTGTTTGTCATGTCAGTCTCCCCAGCTGCAGTCAGCTTCTCGCTTTTGTAATGGTCCGAGTTAAACCATACCCTGGAGCAGCAGACTAACCCATCCAGGCAAGTGCTGGACCAGCAGCAGCAGCAGCTAGTGCCCAATTTCAACATGGGATAATTGGTCAGTCCAAGCATGCCAAACCATCTTGGAGCAGTTGGTTTGCTTTGGTTTGTTGAGCCAAAAATATAATACATTTTGTTCTGTACTATCTGCCTTTTCTCTGTTCCTTTTAGCATTTTTTTTACTGAGCAGCTGATATACATATTTAACTTTTTCATATGAAAAAGAATGAAACCCTTCTGAATTTAATCTACAGTAGTGCTAAACATTAACTTTCTTGAGCTTTAAATTTAATTTTCTTTATACTATTACACCAGGTTACTGGAGTATATTCTTTCTTGGTAACATGGCCATCTATCTTCACTAAAGTGAAGGACAATCACCTTGGATTGCCAACATATCTATTTTTGTGACCCTGAATTTAACATTCAGAAAACAGAGGCTTATCCTGGGTTCCATTGTTTCCCATGCTCTTAAAGTTTTGTTCTAACAAAATATAATACACTCAAGCTGTATTGAAAAACAACCAATTTAAAACAAAAATAAGAACAGTGGGGGGACTGCAAGTCAAGTCCTACAAGGAACAGTTAAAAGAAGTAGTTACAAAAAGATGAGCTTGCAAAGAAAAAAGCCAAGGGGAAATACAACAGTTTTCAGATAACTAAACAGATGCTATATAGAGATAGGAGACTGTTGAAATTACAATGAAACAGATCCAGCTGAGATTTTAGGACAACTTTCCTAACAATAAGTGTCTAAAGCAAGGATGTATAGAATTTCAGATCCTACATATTTATAAAGAAAAAGATCAACAATTACTTCAAATTAATCTTTGAAAAAATGATAAAACAGCCCAGTTAACTTTCCATCTTCAATATACTTACACTGATCGTCTGGGGAACACTATTTAGAAATGTTTGAGATGTAATTTTTCTAAGTTTACACAAAATACCAATTTCCAGAAAAAATGTACTTGTTCCATAGCTTCACTGCATTTCTAAAAAGGAATGCAATGGTAATGAGAGTGATAATGATGATGACTGTTATTAATGATACATTATATTTATTTAGCAACCCATAGGAAGCAGACATTAGTTGCACATTAGTTTCTACATCATGAATATTTTGAAGGAATGTTGTAATGCCATTGCCTTCAGTAATAGAAAGACCTTGTTTGAAGGGAATGCAAAATCTGCACATTACTCTTAGATGATCCTCACAGCAAGAGCCACATAAAAACACAAGTGAATCTAATGACAGCTAAGCTACAACATTGGGGAGGGGGGAATGGCAGGCATATGCATGTCAAAAGCCTTCCTTGACACTTGCTAATAAAATTTGGCAATAGCCAAATCGATTGCAATATGTTCTGCTGAAATGTGAGAAACAAAAATGATTGCTCTCTGACACAAGTTTTTTTTAACATGCCAGCTTTCAAAGATTTGATAATGTGACTCTGCTCTTATGATTACTAGCCACTAAAAATAAGGATATCCTTTGATGTATTTTATTGTTAGAGCTTGTTGCAAATTCCAATGAGTTTTTTGGAGAAAGGAGGCATGGAGCTTATCCATGTGAATTTTGACCCAACAATTCCTTTCTTTTTTTAGCAAATGCATGGACAGCTTTATCAGACAAGTACCTATCATTATTTTAAAAAAAGCATGTCAAAGAATAGATGCTATAAAATAATTACAATTTAATTAGTTGTCTGGAAGTTGAGTCATGGCAACTGGACTTCTTTTGGTTCAAGACATTTCACTGTTTAGCCAAGCAGCTTTTTTAGTATAAGGAAGCTGCTTAGATAAGCAGTGAAATATCTTGAACCAACAAGAAAAGAAATCCAATTGCCACAACTCAAGCTCCAGACAATTATACTTGGATGATTGAGAATCTTCATCAACAATTTAATCAGTTGCTCATGTTAATGAGTTGAAAGCATAAATAATTGTCAAAAAGTACAGTAACTATGCTATAAGGTAAAAAGGTAAAGGTTTCCCCTTTCACTTGTGTTTGACTCATCGCCAAAGAACCAGCATGTCTGAAGATGCTTCCATGGTCATGTGACTGGCATGACTATACACTAAGATGCATGGAACAATATTATCTTTCCCAGTGAAGGTTGTACCTATTTATCTCCTTGCATTGCTTTTTAACTGCTAAATTGGCAGGAGTTGGAGCGGATATGGGAGCTCATCCCATTACATGGTGCCTGGGTCTCAAACCTGGGCTGCTGACCTTCCAGCCAACAAACCCAGTGTTATAACTTCTAAGCCACCATGCCATTTAACTATACCATACTATATCATAATTCTAAAAAAGGCACATATCTAGAACTCCTCAGTCATTGGTGAACAAAAAAAATATGTTTTGAACAGGATGGCTCCCAGCTATCTTTCTCTTATTGTGTCTTGAACTTTATGATGGAAATCTAGAGATGTCTAGAAAAAAGAAAGAAAAATTCTGCCTTGAATTACATCTCTTGCATTTGTGACATTCTATACTTCCCAAAAAGAAGGTGTGTTTTTCTTCCTCTTCTGCAGGAAATACAAGAATTTATGAAAAAGACATAAAAGAAGAAAGGAGGAAAGGATAGGGGGAGTTCTCTTAACCTTATATTGGCCAATGAGGAGGTGACTTTCTTTTTTTAACTTAAAAATATATAATTCTGCTTGTTCACAGATTTGACATCTTGCAGTTTTATCTTGAAAAAATGCTCACTTGATCAGTTTTGCATAATCTACCATGTTGGTTGCAGTAGTCAGGTAATTATTTCCAAAATGATACTCATTTGAGCAAAGGAGCACATACAAAAGCTTTTAAAATATTTTAAAATTAAAATACAGTGTAGAAAGACTATTTTTTTTCATCCACCACTTTGGCTGTTTCCAGAATAAGACAACCTTACCTACATTGTTCAAGAATGATTTCTGGGAAGGGTAACCCAATATAGCTAGAAGGCTTCAGAATGGAGCTGGTAGCATATCTCTGAAATTTAGTTCCCTATGATTGCCCTACTTGAAAATCTTTGCTTTCCAGTGAAAGGTTCCATAAAAATAAAACTCTCAGAGAAAAAACAAAACTAAATGCTCTAATATATATTTCACGCAGTAAAACCACATGTATCTATTGAATATAACTGGAACTAACTTTCTGCATATTAAAAAATCACCTTCCCAAAGCAAAGGGGATTTGATGAATTACCAAATTTGACTTGTAGAGTTGTCCCATAGTTTACTGAGTATGAGAAACAGGAAGGTTGGTTTAATTAAGCAACTTGTGCTTTAGTTTAGCTTAACCCCTAAAGTCAGAATCATTTTCTCTCACTTTCCTCTGGGGAACTGGCAACATACTTATTTGTGAGTCTTACTTCAAGGAACAATATCTAAATATTGAGCAACATTTCAGCAAAATGATTATCATAAAATGTCATGCTATTCTTAGTATGTCAGCACATGAAATATTTAGCTACAGAATACGTACAAGAAAATCACGCAGTCAGGAATCATTAGCACGTTTCTTTTCAACGCCATCTTTCATCTTTCATTGACTGAAGAAGCTACTTGGAGAAAAATAATAAGTAATAGGAGTTAAACGGAAAAGAAAAGATTCACCCATATTATACATATCAAAACAAATCTATGCAGAATAGTTCAAAAAGATGCGCACAAATAAAGTTACTTGCCCTCAGCTGGAAGTATAACAAAAAGCTTCTAAAATCTGCTACATTTATTTTAAACTTGATAGAAGTTGAGGAGCCATAAACAAAAGAATCTTTTTGCTTAAGATTCTAGGATTCTTTCTTTCTCTTCCTCTTCTCTCTTTTTCTGCCTCCTACCTCCTATCTACAAAAAACACAAATGCAAACACACACAATGGACCCCCAGCGCACTGTGACCAATGATACTGTCTCCTTGATTTCCCTTCTTCCCCAGAACTGCCAGTGCTTCTCTCATAGATGGTGACATTTTCCCACTTGGAAAAATAATATCCCTTCACACATTCCAGGAGCAACATCACAGCTATGCAGGTCAACACATATTTCAGGGAAGAACCAGTTTCAGAAAGCAATCCTTTCCAGCAAGAATACAAATAAGAACTTGGGACATCCCTGGGTATCCATTCCTAACCACAGGAATGTCCATTTGACCAAATTTGCATTGCAGCATCATGATACAAGCTTTGTCTTTTCACACTCGCCTTGCAATGTCAAGAAGCCTCCCCTTCTGCTGACAAGGATGAATAAATAATTTTTATTGATTGATTTATTAAATTTTTATGCTGCCCATCTCACTAATAAATCGACTCTGGATGGCTATACAGATATACACACACACACATACCTTTTTAAAAACTCCTTTCTAATTCTTTTTCTTTTGGCATTCTCTGTTTTAGAATATAAACCTGCCAGAAATGTTTGTAAGTTGAAGCAAAGTATACTTCAGCTAAAGAAATCAAATAGAGTGAAAAGATATGAAAAGCAGAATCCATCATCCATCTATCCCATTTTAGAGTGATGAAAGGATGTGTAGGATTTGAAAAGATACATCTCACTATGTGCTCACCTCTCTTCCTCTTCTCCAGTAGGATTGACAAACTAATGCCAGACGCAGATACTTTCTGCATCGCATCTGTTTAGCTGTGGCAAGATTTGGATTAATAAAAATTCCCCACAGAGTTCCCCTTCCTGAAATTTACATGTGCTGCTTGCTACATGCATAGCAGTGACAGTGTCTTTAATTTAATTTGTTTACTAGTCCCAGGGAAGAATCAGTAAGGATCTGGTATATCTATCTTATATCCATTTTAAATATCTTTGCTACAGCCAGTGGGAAATTACTGGACCTGCATTACAAATCACTGTGCAGAATTGTAATGTAACTAATAGAAGTAGAAAATTTATTCTACTTCTACAGGAAATATTGAGTAACAAATTAACAGGACAACAGCTCTCATTCTGTGTCGTGAAAAATTCCATATGGTATAGGTGTTGATTTCAACTGTGGACATGGTTCTTATTGCCTCTATTAATACAGCAGATTCTGTATAACCATCTAATTCTGTGCATCTCTTAAAAGCTAAATTATTAAACCGTCTTGTGCTTTCTGCAACTGTCTTTTACTGAGGTCAACATTTCTATTCTTTGGTATGTTTCGGCTATCCTAGTGTATTTGTTAGTTCTACTTTTTTTTTGTTCTTTCTTAGCTCCAATCTACTGAATGTGGTAAGCACACTAATAATATATGGAATATTGGCCTCTATAAGTGTGTATAGACTATAAGTGTGTATAGACACACACTTTTGTAGACTAAGGGCCTGGGTGGATGAGGGTTCCCTATGGATATCGGCATGCTCCTAAAAACATCAGGGTGTGGCTCAATTAGCCAGATATCTGGAACATTGGCCTGCATGCTTGTGAATGGGGGAATAAATGAATGAATGAATGAGCCCATCTCCTCTCAAGTTTCTGGGGCTGTACATTTTTATAGCCCTTTGGGAAAGAGCATGAAATCTGTAAATTTTTATACCCCTTTAGGAAGAAGCATGAACTGAGCCTATCCTTTGGGGGGGTGGGGAAGAAGCATTTCTGCTTGGTTGCAGCTGCTTTTCCCATGCAGATAGAAATCCAGCTTCATTCCTACATAGTGAGAATACAAAAAGCTGTTGAAAATCACCATTTCTCCCAGAAGGAAAGAAGAGATATACATGCCTGTTTCTAGTATGCGTGAGGGGAAAAATGGCTATTACATGCAAACAGTAAAGGTTTATCCTACAAGTCATGTCCGACTCTAGGGGTGATGCTGATCTCTGTTTCATAGCCAAAGAGCCAGTGTTGTCTGAAGATGCTTCCATGGTCATGTGGAATTTATGGTCATGACTATATGTTGAGGTTCACAGAATGCTGTTACCTACACCCCGAAGGTGGTACTAATT
>JANHZU010007864.1:328-15235 GCA_032468055.1 Acrochordus granulatus | reverse complement strand
GTCCATGTGTAGAGTTGCCTCTTGGGTTGTTGGAAAAGCATATTTGTTATGATCAGCTTGTTCTCTTGACAAAATTCTGTTAGCCTCGGCCCTGCTTCATTTTGTCCTCCAAGGCCAAACTTGCCTGTAATTCCTGTTAACTTTTGGCTTCCTACTTTAGCATTCCAATCCCTTATGATGAAAAGGACATTTTTTTTTGGTGTGAGTTCTAGAAGGTGTCTAGAAGGTGTTGTACTCTTCATAGAACCTAGTATGAACCAACTTCAGCTTCTTCAGAATCAGTGGCTGGGGCATAGACTTGGATTACTGTGATGTTGAAGATGTTCAACATGATGATTGGCTTGGATGTTTGTGATGTTTGCCTTGGTTCCTTTGGACCTGAGGTGCTCCTCTTCTGGTGTCCTATCTTTTAGCCTTTTGTTGCTGTCCTTGGGGTTTCCTTGGCAAGGATACTAGAGTGGGTTACCATTTCCTTCTCCAGTGGAGTCCTGTCACCCATTTTTCACTTGATGTCCAGGAGTCCCTACAACATCTAGCGTGGTCCTTGTTAACCCAGACGATGACTGAGCCAGTATGGATTTCTCATATTTTTATAGGTGGGAGACACTATTTGTCTGGCTCCTCTAATGAGACCTGTCCAGTATGGTTGAACCTCTGGCATAGCTCTCATCTTCTTCAGAGATACAAGCCCCCCAACCACAGCAAGGTGGTGCCTCACAGGGTGGAGGTTTACCTTACTGATGTCTAAAAACAGGTTTGGGATTTTTTTATGGGTTTTCTCTTCACATTAACAAAAATAAAATTTTAATGATAGCTTTAGCTGCACAATCTGTTTAGTATTAAATGGCAAGGTGACTACGCAGTTGCTCTGGGGCATTGTTCATTTCCAAAACAGATGTGTATATGGTCAGAATTTGCTTTCTAACCCCTGTTCTAACGCCTTCAAGAGCCTCCTGATACACAAAGACAGAGAGACCTGTTTATTTATATCATTTGAGAAACATGTTGATATGTTTTCTAGAAAATTCTTATTTTTTGAGACAAAGAGATCCAGAGGCTGTCCAGGGGTGTTCTTGATATTAAATTCCTGAAGTCTTGTATTTTATAGACCAGTATGGCAGCTTCCTTTGCGTTTTATTAAAAAAACTTTAAAAAAGAATATCTAATCAATATCAAGGTAGTTTTCGATAGACACACTGATCACCTTTATATAATAATTTTGCTATTTTGTTATGAATTAATCATGTTTGCAGCTGAATATTCTGGGATTTTTTTCATTTAATACAAGTATTAATGTGAGCCAGAACTCACATTCTGTCTACTTATCTTTTTATGAACTTCTTACTTGAGAAAATGGCATATTTTTTTTCAATTATGTCTAACATGAACTGTACATTTTGTTGATATATTATATTGCTTTTATGTGGTTTGAGTATCCATTCCAGTACTCTGGCTTTTAATTACTATCCTTCAGAGAAAAAGTAATCTAAAAGGCATGTGTTAAAAGGCAGCCTCATTTAAGCATCAGTTGGCAATCCTTTTAATACTGCTCAACATTTCTGTTCATTTTCATATCTATAAATTTTATTTGTATCCCATCTTTATTATTTTTACAAATAACTCAAAATGGCAAACACATTTAACAATCTTCCTCTTCCTATTTTCGCTACAACAACCACCCTGTGACGTGAGTTGGACTGAAAGAGAGTGAGTGGCCCAAGGTCACCCAACTGGCTTTCATGGCTAAAGCAGGACTATAACTTGCAGTTTCTTGGTTTCTAGTCTGTTACCTTAACCACTAGAAAAAGTAGAAGTCTATGATCATGAACAGAATTGTAAAAGGAGAATCAAGACAAATAGAATCCCAGGAAAAAAATTATATCTTGTATGTGAGAATATAAAATAAAAAATATTATGTTCTTTTGTGGTACAGAGCCACTTTGCATATAGCAAAAATAACAACAAGGGAAATGAAATGAAATTTCAATAATTGTCCATTTTGATCTTGAAAATATAGGTGCTATGGGAAGAATAATGAATGGGTTGAAGTTATTTTTTTTTACTTATTACTTATTTTTCTTTATTAATTTACTATTTTACTTATTAATTTTGGGTTGGCCAAAACAGGAATGGTAAAATAAATTGTTTCATTTAAAACCTTATTTTGGACAATATTTTCTGAATTGTTCTGCTAATAATTGTGGTATGGTTTGGAAACTTAATGAGATTCTCTATAATGATTCACAAACTATTTGGAAGGGCTATATTTTTTATGAAAAATCTGCTCAAATTATTAGTGAGTTGTTTCTAAGTTGATTTTTTTTACCAGCTTTTCAAACAATAGAAACTGGACACTTCACATTTTTAAAGAACATTTATTTTGTGCTTTTTGAGTTCTGAATACATGAGTCATCTTTGAACACCAAACCTCAGTTCTTTGTCTTCTTTTCCAGAAAGGAAATCTTCAGACCCATTTCATATTTTTTTTAAAAAACTCAATTCCACGTATATGCAACTGTTCATTCAAACAATGTTATACTTTTGTCCAATGAAGGATTGTATACTGGCATATACCTAGCAATAGCCAAAACTTTACTTATAGAAAATTGGAGATCTTTATCCTAATTCTTCAGCCTGAAGTAAATATTGAAATTCCGTGTGGCAATTGTTTTAGATCAGTCTTTCCCAACCTGATGTCTTCAACACATACTAGAACTACAGCTTTTGGAATATTGGGATATTTCCAAACATTTGGAGTGAATCAGATTGGGGAATTAAATTATTTGTATTATTATGATTATTTGCACAGTCAGACAGAAGTATAGACTGGATTTGGCATTTTAATCCACCTTCACAAGGATCTAGAATGGACAGATGTTGTTTGATGGCATTAAAGGTATTATTGCAGGATGTAAGCTGTTGCAAATAAAAATGCCTATTATTATACCAACAAAAATGTAAAATAATAGCTGCCAGTTCTTTAGCTGGTGCTGGACTTTGTACAAGGTCTTCCCATGATCTTTGGATGTCATGATGTATCAATGTAGTGTATCTGCAGACCCAAGCAATGTGATCTTTTGAGGTGGACAGAAGTTTTATTAATATGCATATTTTCCAAGTGCCATTCATGCTTTTTTGGTATGGCACCCAGTATGCCGATAATTACTAGAACCATCATAGTGAGTTTATGCCATAATTTTGAATTTAAATTTTCAGACTCTTTTGTGATCTTCTCCAATTCTTTAACTTCTATTCCATTATCCCCTGATATTGTCACATCACTTTTATCTTTTCAAATATAGATAAATTTGATGTGTTATGAGCCAAGACTTTATAAGTGTGAGATCCTCTTACACAAGCTGAGTATACAATTTGTTGTTCTTTTGCCTCTTTGCATAATCAGCACTTTGAATCACTGGATGATTTTTCAATGATATCCTTGGTTGAATTAATTTGAGCAGCCAACATCAAGCCTTCAGTTTCTTTTTTTAATGTGATATTACAATAATACAAGTATTACATTATATTATTATATTATGACAATCCTTCCTCCTCCTATTTTCCCACAATATAACCATATGAGGTGGATAGGGCTGAGAGAGTCCAAAAGTCAACCAGCTACAAGAAATATCAATCTGTGTTTAACTGGAGCATAGAAAGATAGCTAAATTGTTTTTTTCTCTTTTCTGACTAAAATATGACTGAATTATTCTAGATTCTTTTAATGTTCTACATGCATGGAATCCCAACAGCTGCTTGAATAGACAGAGGATCCAAATTAACTAAGAGAATACTTATGTCATCTTCATCTCTATAAGCACTTTCCCTCAATTCTAAGGCATCATAAACCATTGTACTTATTGCTCAAGAACACCTGGGGATATGCTTGTTTTTCTTTTAATTGAATTCAGGACTACAGATGATATATGCTTGATTTTAATTATGATCTCCTTCAGTCTTAATTGAATAACAAAATTTTAAAACAACATCTGTTCCATCAAGTTTTGTTTTGAAGCTGATGGCATTAATTTTAGATAATATAAAATGTATTAATACCTAAAATGAAGAATTATGATTATTTTAATGACAATTGGAATGTAGATGATGTATACAAAAACAATCCTTACAGCAGATGTTTCTGTACAATTTCTTATTTGGCAATCTATCTACATATCACTCAATAATTATTTTGCATATAGCCACTTCCTTGTCAAATATACCAGGTGATTTTAGGCTCTACTGAGATAAAATCTTCATTTATTTTCCTCATTTAATATTTTAATACTAAATAAACCTAATTAGTAATCTGATTAATTAGTAATCTGATCACACAACACTTCCAGGGAAGAAATGGCAAACTTTGTCTGCTAAAAGCAGAACCGATGATCATAGTGCAATGAAGAGCTGGGTAGTAGACTGGTTCTTTGTACTTCCTCTCCAGACAAGGAGAGGACTTGAGATTGCCCACAAGTGCTCCAAATAGTTGCTGTTCAAATGGAGACTGCAAGATAGCAGTCTCCAGCTGGTTTAGAGCTCTGATAGACAAGGGAATAGCCATCTTGCTCAAACCATGATCAGCACCTTCAAAAGGACACTAGGTTCACATACTTCCATTTCTTTCTGTTCTAATCACTTTTGGAAATTACTTATTAACTGTTTTTCAGCTACTAGGAACCTTTAGATAGACAAGTTTGAAAATATTAGGAGAGTTTCCTTCAGTCCTTAGAGAAAGAAGTTTAAAATACAAGTTTGAAGAGTTATTTATTTAGGAATAAATGACAACAAGGTAAATAGTTCTGATTTTGGAAAGTTATATATGGACCAAGGGTCTAGATAGATTTAAAATAAGTTTTCGGAATTAATTATAAGAATCCATCACAAAGAGGCTTTTGCTTTGAATTTTTGAAAAAAAATAACAGGATGGGGCTTTGAAGATTGGACCCTAGAGGGAACCAGAAAGAACCAATGATTGCAATTAATCTTTTCATCCCTTCTTGTTATTTTTCATAAATAAGGTGGACAACATACCTAATAGTTCTTCCTCCTCCTATTTTCCCCACTACAACAGTTCTGTGAGGTGAGTTGGGTGTGAGAGAGTGATAACTTATTAATATAGACTGGACCAAAATATTTTTAATATTTTAATATGTTGAAGGATATTTTTGGACAATGGAACCAGAAGCTAATTTTAAGAATGTCTGTCTCTATAGATACACTGTGTTAAAAAATGTTATGGAAAAGGAGCAAGTTTTACTGGACAAGACTGCAACTGATCTGAAAGTGGATTGAAAAACAACAGTCTACAAACATTGTATGGGAAAATATACTTTGTTATACTTTAAAAAAGATAATAAGTTATTAAATACATAACTTAGTTACTATTAATTTTGATGAAATAAATAATTTTATATATAGTATTTCTTTTCTTTTTCTTCACAATATTATTTTTTGTTTCTTTTCTATTTTTCTTTTTCCCTGCACTTTTTATTTTTACTTTTAATCCTTTTATTTTTTTAGTTTGTATTAGTTTTTTTTATCACTGTAAATCATTATTTAAAAAAATAATCTGGCTACACTATAATATAGAGTAATATAGAGTAATTTTGATGTTGTTTTACAATTTATGGACTGTAATATCTCTCAAAATGCAATTCTGAACTATATGTATTTCATCATCCCCCAATTCCCCACAACTTGACTGATGAAAAAATTGGATGAAGTCTGAAATCTTTCAGAACAACAAAGAAAGTCCACTTGCCATGAATTACAAGCCTCCAGAAATCCTTTGCCTGGATGAATGAGAAATATCATAGTGTTCACCAGCATTTTGCAGCATTTGCCAAGATGACTTGGGATGAGTAGTTTTTAACATCCTTTTGACTCTAACCCTCCCCCGCAACCTGGCAGATGAAAGCCTTTGGATTAAGCTGAATGAAGACGAAGAGTTTAGGTCTGAGTCAGTTTTAACACCTTACTGACTCTAACCCCCCCAACTTCACCCAACTCAACTGATGAAAGACTTTGGATAAAGTCTAAAAGCTCTTGAAACAACAAATCCACTTGCCATGAATTACAAGCCTTCAGATATATGTATTAGTGTGCAGTATGGATAACTCAACTCAACTAAATTCTAAAATAAAAGAATTAAATTAATACTTCTTGTTGTGCCATATCTGTTATAGGATGTTGGTGATCATGTTGGCGATCCTATTTTTATCTACAGCCACAAGAAAAAGTGCTGCTGAATTTTGGCCAAACCACTCCTTTAAATTTTGAAGCCATGATGTTCTTTAAATTAATGCATAATTCACAAATCAAAGTGATTGAAGTTAAGCAAAGAAATATTATTAAAATGAAAGATGATACTGGTGAGGCAAGTTGATTCTGTCAATGACTGTAAACTGATGGAAGTAAAAACATAATTGAGGAAGAGTTTTTAGAACCAAGATTGATAGTTTTAGAACCAAATTTTTAGAACCAAGTTTACAAGACTGTAAACTGATGGAAGTAAAAACATAATTGAGGAAGAGTTTTTAGAAACAAGATACTCATGTTTTATTGAGAAGCATATTCACTTCAGCTAAATGAGGTAGACAAAAGAAAGCATCTATAACCTACTAAAAATCTTTCCCATTTGCATTGCTGTGTGGAGATTATGGGAGTTATAATCCTCCAGCCAGAAGCTGTCAGGTGATGGAATGCTGTCAAAAATCTTACAAATCTGGTTTATGCTGCCACTTTTATTAGACTGGTTTTAAAATTTAATCTCGAGAATTTTTCAAAGTTAGATACTTTTTTAATAGTAGTAGTATTATTAAGTATTAACATTACTTAATAAAGTTTTGATTGAAACAAAAACTTATATTTTCTTTTCAATTATATTTAAGTTAGAGCAGCTTCTAAGATTTCTTCCACTTACAGTTAATTTTGCTTGTTGGCTTTATATACCTAGGAAAGAAATGAACCATGTTACTTCAGAATTTGCGATAATTATGAAAAGCATAAAAAATGGAAACTTCAAGAATAATTGAAATACAATGAAAATTAGTTATTCTGATCAAAAGTTTATACTGGGGATTCAGAAATAAAGAATGAATGAAAATCAGGCTATTTAGCAGCACAGGAAATAATTTAGATGAATAAAATAGGTAAAACAGTGAATATTCACATACAGATGCAGTAATTATAAGTAATGCATATTTTCCTGACTAATTCCTGTCATATTTCCCAGCCTAGCAAAAATACTTTTGGCTGAAACCCAAGAAGCTACTGCCCTTGTGTGTGCCTAGAAATCCAGGGAATTGTGGATTGCATGTGTATGTTATGTGTACTGTAAATGACTAGATCAAATTATCTTACTTCAGACACATTACGCAAAGACCTGTCTCTCTGAAGGAAACTCTAATGCTGGGAAAGATGAAAGGAAAGAGAAGAAGAGAGGGACCAGCAGCAAGATGTGTAGACTCAGTTATATGCACCATTGGAGGAGCTGAAAGATCGGGTTAAGAACAGATCCTCCTGAAGAAAATTTATCTGTGGGATTGCTCAAAATTGACACTGATTTGATGGCACATAATCAATCAATCAATATGGCTTATTAAGCTAAATAAAAAGTGGAACTCAATTTCTGTTAATGATACAGACACAATCATGCAATTTTTTTTTGGCACCATTCTAGTTGGATATTTTAGGAGATACTTTTCTTTCTCCCTCTAGTCTACACCCATGATATTCCAAAATGATTGCCCAACTAAGTATGAACCAGGCCCAAGCTTATATCTGAGTTCAGGTATGTTCAGCAAGTGCTATCATGTGCTGATATAATACCTTCTAACAAAGACATCTTAAAAATAAAATTAGCCATTTCAAGTCAATCCTAACCCTGCCTTTTCAATTTCTATTGTAAACTAAGATAATTCTGTGAGTTTCACATTTTTAGAAGGATGAGGTGTTTGATTTTTATATGACAAAACTGTGTAGAGATGAGAAAATAGAACTATTGCTCCATAGTATAGAGCATGCTCTTATGCTTGAATTTGTTGCTCTGCTCACCTTGCTTTGCCGATAGGAAAATATTTTGAAATTCTGGATAAACTGGCACTTTCTATAGCTCCATGATATCATTCTCAGAGCAACTTCTCAAAAATAAATTTATCTGCAAAATGTCACTGTCTTGTCTTCAGATCCATATGGCTGAGAAATACACAACATCCATGATCGACGATGGATATTTACAAACTAGGTAAGGGAGGATAAATTGATCCAAGAACAAGACATGCACCAACCTAACCCTGCTGTCCAGCAATATTAAATAGAGTCTACATATTTATCATTCAATGCACAACAGTCTGGAGTTTTCCAGATGGCCTGAACTTTAAAAATAAGATCGAAAGGTCACAGGGCTCTTTGTGAATGATGATAGATAAATGAAAATGGAATGGAAAATATTGTTACAAACTCACAGGGAAAATTGATTGCTAAATCATAATTCTAACCTTTTGGTCTATTCATCCATCTAACAGCCACACACCATCATCCTTAGGAATGCCAGGAGCCTCTGAGCAACCTGCAAAACAAAATAAAGGTGTCATTGACATTATAGATCTTGTTATTTATGTAAAATGTTTCACTCGGTTCTTCTTCCATAATTATGTCCATAGTGACTTACTTAAGGTAATACAAAAGATGCAAAAAGACAAAGGAACAGAGAAGGGGAAAGACAAAAAGGCAGCAGCAACAACAAAACACCAATTTTATAAGACCTTATATAATTACCAGCTTGAATGGAATTAATTTTGATTTAAAAAATATTTTTTTGATTTAAAACAAACAAAGCATCTTCTATATTGTTGTTGTACTTATTTGTCTCTCATGGTTGCAAGTTCTGATTCACGGCATGTGTGTTTGCTTTGAGTTCATCTAATTTTTACAGAGAAGTGATCACTGCATAATGCAATGAATGAGCCTGATGCTCATTAGGGCTGAGAGGGAGTGACTGGATCAGTCACCCAACTAGCTTCTGTACTAAGGGAAGACCAGAACCTGGGACTTGCTGGGACCCAGCATCTTAACCACTACACCACACCAGCTTTCCAAATATTGTATGAGTTGCATAATTAGAAATGGTTGTGCTTCATGTGGATGGTAATTCATTTATTTGACTGATTTATACATAATAATCCTGGGTTATCATCATTAAACCATTCACAGAGAGGATATTATTTATCATAAGCAAATTAAAATAAGCTAAAAGATTTCAGTTAAAATATAAATGGAGGTTGGTAAAGAAATGGGAGTACTGTCACCATGTCATTTAGAATTAGTCAGCAACAGAAAAGGGATGGTGATCAGGAGAACTTGGAATCAGTATGTTCACCATTGTTGTTGAGCAAAATTGCTGTGACAACAAACTCAGGCTCTGCTGGAAAGCATCTGCTCAGGCAGTGGGGCCTTCTACAAGAGAATTGCTGAAATGCAAAAGTTCTTGCTTCTTAAACTTCCTTAAACTTCAGTCAATAGGTGGTTTCACATTTCAGGACCCATGACTTTCCTCTCCTTTATAGGACACTGGACAGGTTCCTAAGTGGATACTTCATTTTGGTAAAGTAGGGACTGGGAAGAGAAAATCCTTCTGCATTTCAGTCATTCTCCAGTGATTAAAAGGGCCTCCCACTTCTGTGAGGTGGAGTTAGCAGTTATAGGTGAAAAGAGTCAACTATGACTTTCTTCATGCATGGAAAAAAAAATCTGCAAATTGAAAAAATTAAAACTTGACATATGTTGGTGATTTTGTTTAAAGTTGTATATGGCCTGCTTTCAATTGTACAGATGTGAGGAGAGCTATTATAAATGTGTGAATGTGTGTAAAAAATAATTATAACAAAGGGTTATAGCACTGGCATATAAATAGAAAAGGAGATTATAAAATACAAAATAAATCTATTCAACTAAGGTTTTTCTATATACTACTAAAACTCTTGTCATGTTCTTTGGTGGAAAGGTGCATCAAAGGGTAACACTTGTTGAACCAAGGCACCTCTAATGGGCCAATTTACAGAATGTATCCATAATCCAGGACCCATGACTCCCAATGGAATGAAATTTGGAGAAGTTATAGCTTCTTTAATGTTACTGGCTGCTGCTGCAGCCATGTGTTCTTCATTTTCAATATTCAGTGAAAGTTTCCCAGCCAATCTTGCAATTCTTCACTCCCTCTCACACCCAGCAGCATTCTGAATGGAAAGGGGAAGAGGAAGGGAAGGGAGAGAGGGAAGATGTAGGGGACAAGGAGGAAGGAATCCCCATACATCCTTCCTGACCCATGCCACCATCCCTGCATGCTCTTCTGATCTATGCCACCACCCCTGATTCATGCAGCACCTCTTATCACACCCCACGCACCCTCCCTGACCCACATAACCTACAATGTGCCTTCCCTGACCTGCATGGTATCTCTTGTGTGCCCCCAAGTATCCTTCCTGGCTTGCAGCCCTCTTGTGCACCTTCCCTGATACATGGGTACCTCTTGGGCATACACCACACTCTTCCTGAATTGTGCTACCTCCAGCGTCCCCAAGCATTCCCAGGCACCCTTCCCAATCCACACCAACCTGACTGGTACAGCATCTCTCACATATCCATGTAACCCTTATGCAGTTTTCTTACCTGTGCTACCCCTTATATAACCTATTTGACCTGTATGAGCCTTTTATACATTCTTGTGATCTCCACATACCCTTCTTGACCTCTGCAACCTACCCCACAGTCTTCTTAATCCAGATAGCACCTCTTGTGCATTCCCAGGAACCTTACCTGACCTATGCCACCCAACTGCATGACCTCCCTGAACTATGCAGTATATTTGGCACACACCCACTAACCCTTCCCAACCTATGTGACCCCTCTCATGCACACCATGCACCATTCTTGATCTGCACCCCCATATACTCTCTTGCTCCCTCCCCACCCAACAGCAGACATATACCTGCCTGCTGGCCTTGTACTTGTAATTTCCTGCTGACTTTCCTACTGATCTTCTTCCTGCAAGCTTCACACAAGCAAAGTAAATAGGGAAAGCAGAAGGATTTCTAGGGAGGTAAGGAAAGAAGAGATAAGGAGGGAGGGAGGGTTTCCAATGTTCTCTGCCAACTTCCCACAAGGAAATTCAATGTGGCATACAGCAGGAAGTTTTTTTCTCTGTTTCATTTTTTTCTCTGTTTATTTACCTATCTCTGAAACAATGATTCAGAAGGGCACAGGTTGTCTAGTTAGTAAAGGTTTTAAAATCAGTTTTATTTTTGCTTCTGAAGGAAATGACAAATTTAAGTGAAAGGATATTTCATAATACAATAAAATTCAGTCTAATCTATATGGCACATATGAAGGATGCAGTCTGATGTTAAAATTTAATAGTGCTGCTCATGAATTAAATGGAAATAAATGTATATGATTATATTAGCTGTGTTAAGCAGGTTGTGAATGGAAGAATGCCTTTGTCACAATCAACCATAATTTCCCTCTCTAACCATAAGTGTATGCATAATCTTTCAGAACTGTAGTCCAGGGATTTGAAGAAATAAACTATAGTTTATTTCTTGGGGTAGAGGTGGTTGAACCAGATTTAATATTAATATTCTGAGACTGTGACAATAGATGCTTTTGCCATGGAGTTGCTATACACAAACCTGTTCTGTAAATTGCGATTACATCAGTGTAACAAAAATTCTTGTATAGCACTGAAATCTTACTGGCATATAAATTTAAATGACTTAGTAAATGCCTTAGAGAAAAGAGAAACAAGCTTCAGTGTCTTGCAAATCTAGTCTCTGTAGATGAGTAGTGTTTGAAACTACTTGAAGGTAAATCAATCTTAGACTCGGAAAATATCCTGTTCTCAGCCAAAAACCTTGCAGCTGTTTTTTATGTGTCACTCACTGCCTTGCTTGATGAGCAGCATAACAAGAGCTTATTAAAGAATTTGAATGCAGCTAAAAAAATAACCTCATCCTATGCTGATCCACAGTCATATGTCTCATCATCTTCTCATGTGAAAACACATTTGGAATGCTGTAAAACTAGCATCACGGCCTTCATCATTCAAGCAGAATGTACCGAACAGCATTCTTTTCTCTACCCTTTGATCTATGTTTAGTTCTTTTCATCTTTTGAGTTCTGATTTCCTGAGCATTCTCTACTTAAACATTTCAGCACACTCAGATAATACATAACAATGTTCTTTATTTGGTAAATGTGCAGTGAATAGAAAGGAAGTATTATAAAGTGTAGAATTAATAGGGAATCTGATAAGGGTTTATTGATTGGTGGGTGACCACGATCTTCAGAAGAAAGCTTTTTGCTATAATTCTTAATCACTGAGCAACTTTTGGCCATCATTTCTCAATCGCTGCTATTGAGCATTGTCTCAGATAGATTGTGTTAAATCCATTACCATTTTTGTCCTAATCACCACCATTCTGTAAGTCTTGTTCAAGTGTCATAACTTTCTTTCAGTGGCAAAAATATAAAAGGCGATATTCATGCCTTAAAATAGACTCCATGTAACTGCCAGAACAGAAAGATTTTCCCTGTGAAGAATTACAATGTTGAACAATTGAATATGGAAAAGTATTTTTAATCTGGCAAGTAAGAGGGTAGACCCATGCTCATTGCTGTCAGTTGAAGAAGCTATTGAAAACAACAGGATGGGCCAGAGATGGAAATGGCTGCTAAGACCAGACCTACCTTCAGAATTAGTGTGAAGATCAACTGTTGCCTGGGAGAGGCTGTTTGCCTGGAGAATTTAACTGTGGGGTCCTTGGTGCTCCCTGAGCTTGGTTGTTTTCTTGCAGACAATTCAATGAAGGATCCCACAGTTCGACCCTGAGCTACAAATATTCTCTTCTATGGAGACTTTAACCTTTTTTGACAGCTTCCCTCCCTCTTCACTTATCTCCTATCTTCACCTAGACTCCCTTGTTGTTCTGTTTCTAATAGTTTGAATATCAGAGTATTTATTTTACAGGCAATTTTAATTAGTGGTTATACATTCCATCATTTTTGTTTTGCTATATTTCCAGATCCTGGCTTTGAATGGAAAATGGCTCTTGGCAAGTACATAAAAGCCTCTAAATATATTGTGTATTTTTATTGTGTCAGAGAAGAGAAATCTCCAGGACTGGTTTCAGCTGGAATTTACAGTCTTAGGTTAACAAGCTGGGGGAATATCCATCACACGTGATTTCTCACAGTATTTCTCTGTACACACGTTCACCCCTCCCACACACATTTTTCTTCAGGGGGCACCATTTTAAATTATCATCTTCATTTTGAGGACAAAAAAACCATACAATGTGATCCAGGGAGAAGAGAACCTTGTATTCGCTTCTTTTCCTGGTTATGATTATTAAGCTATGATCAGGATGCCCTCTCCTTTGACCAATTCTTAGATTTGTCTAAAACATTATGCTGAGCCAGTTGAAGGGCAGAAAAATACTTTCTGTGGGCTCTGAATTTATTAAAAGAATATGGCGTTTTGTGTGGTTCAGTGAATTTAATATTTACATTTGATTTCTATCTTAGAAAGAAAATACTGCATAGCTGCCCGATTAATAGAATGCCCACTTTTAAATAAGAAGACATATTTACTAACTGTAATAAGGATTTGGATATGAGATGAATTGAGAAAATAGTTTTGAGACAAAATTGGAGTTTCTTCCCTTCATCCATTTGAGAAAAATGATTTGATGCCATAGGGTTTTGTCTTGAGCTATGGGATACTATTTCAATTGAGTTTAGACGTAAAAATACATGATCAACTTACAATATTAGCTACCATAGGGCAAGATTGTATTCAAAGTACAGTGTGAATTCAACACAGTGACTTTAATAAAATGCATTTTGAGTGTTTGTGCAATGGTTTATGAAAATAAACATAGTACATACTACATGTTTTTATGCAAGAAATTGTATAAATTTAATATGATGTCTTTTGCTCGCATATATTTTGAAAAGATGAAATAGATTATTCAAGTGGATTCAAATATATAGAATCTAGTTCTCTTTCCTTAGTTCCAAACATAAGCTAAATCAGAAAAATATCCATTGGAGGGCATCCCATTCATACAAACTTAATGGATTTTAATGTTAAGTCTAGAACTGAGTAAGGCAAAATCCAGAATGTGACTGCAAGGACCATCAGTGAACTCACTGATTTTCTTTGTTCACTAAGTACATTTAGTGCACGTACAGCTTTTAAGGAAACCAAAGATCTCAAGGAACTCTTAGTGCTTTCATTTTCACAGGCATATTTTTTCAAAACATTATGTAGTATTCATTATTAACTAATTGTTTAACATGAGGAGTTTTCAACTCTGTGTTTTACAATATATTTTTATGCCAGCTTACTTTTTTGAGATACTTAATATTATTTCATCATGAGTAGAATACTACTTCTGTTGGGTGTTATTTATTTATTTGTTAAATATTATTTAAGACCCAATTATGAACCATTGGGTTAAATTTTTAATTTCTCCCTAAAATATAGAGATGTTTCCATTTGTTTGAATACATGTTTTCAAGTTTTTATCTTTCCTTGCCTTGTCTTTCTTCATTTCTTTGAAATCCCTCTTCATTTGGAGTCAATCGAGGGAACTATAACCTATACACTTTTTAAATTATGTTATAACCAGTACTGATCGGCTTTTTCCAGAGTATGTTTTAACACCCTCCCTTTGGAAATTATGGATGGCAGATACAATGGATTCCCAGTAAACCCTTAGGCAATGCCTTTGTACCTCTGGTGAAGCTGAAACCTTCCAGTATGTTTTCCTAAGGTGTCAGTTTTATGTGGAATTACATTCTCAATTAATCTGTTATCTAATGGAAAGATGGTCCAACTGTCTCAATGAT
>JANHZU010007863.1:4600-14896 GCA_032468055.1 Acrochordus granulatus | reverse complement strand
TTTCCTTCTCCTCCTGCAAACGTTCCTCGGAAATGGTTCTTCCACCGGTATCTGCTCCGGCTTCAGCCCCTCCCCTCAGATCCGTCTGGTCCTGAAAGTCAATTCCCAGCTGACTCAAAAGGGCAGTACCTTCCTTAGATGTACGAACTCTGTAAAATTTATCTCTTTGGTAAACCAGAATAGCTGCAGGAAAACCCCAGGTAAATTTAACTCCATTCCGAAACAACAGATTTGCTATAGGTCTCAAAGCAGCTCTCTCCTTCAGAGTTTCGTATGATAGATCTCTCAGGACTCTTATTTCATTTCCATCATACTATTCATCTACAAATCTTGTGGATGTTTATCTCTGTAATCTTTACATACAGTATGTGTATCTTATAGAATTGACTCACGTAAATTTTAAAATGAAATAAAGTTTAAATTGCTATAGTTTCTTTACATAGAATTGTAATATGGAAAACAATAGAAGAAAAAAATACAGGATTAAATATAAAGCACATAGGTGTAAATGAACCCAAATAGAACAAACCAAAAGTAATTCTTTCCCAAAGTTATTTAGTTTTTCTTTTGCTAGCTGGTCCAAATGTCTCCCATTTTTATAAAACACTGAAATATAGACAGTAATAAATAAATCTAATTGTTTCTTTATAATTGCTCATCATAATCTGTGTCTGTAAACAATTGTTCATAAATTATAAGCTATATCAGATCTTCAATCCACTGAGTAAGAGAGGCCATGTATTCATCTTTATAGTCTCTTAACAGTAAAAATGGCATGAAGAATCCTTTTCTATTATGTTCAGCTATCAGTTTCAATAAAGTATCCACATACTTTCAAAGAATATAAATTATCCAAAATATTAAGCTTTAATATGTGATGACTTCTTAGAATCTAACAATTGGTGAACGTTGCAAAAGGACATGCTTTAATGAAGCATTCCTCCATGATATCTCCAATAACCTAAAGATTTATTCATTTTTCTATAATATATTTCATGATTATCACAACACTGATATATACTTTTCAGAGTCTCAGATAGATGTATTGCTTCTGACAGTATATATTCAGATACTTTATTGGCCAAGCATGGTTAGACATGCAAGGAATTTAATTCTAGTAGAGCAGCTCTCAGCATAATTGCAAAATAACAATAAATAAAGTAATAACATAACAGTAAATGAAATTAGATATTCAACAGTAAAGTGTGCCTTCCTATGTCCAGGAGTTCTTTTCTGAAATATGTAGTCCACAAAGAATTGCAGAGAACTGTGGAATTGCAATGAAGTGCGAGAGCTATCTGCGGTACCATCTTGAGGAACATCAGGATACACAAGAGAAATGCCTCGGCCTATTTGTACAGCTGCTGGAGGTAGAGATCCAGGCAACTGCCTTCCACCTCTTCTTCCATGATGTGCTCCAAAAGCAGCTGGGGTAGTTGTGGCAGTGGCAGCAGACATAGGCTAGCTGGGCAGGCAGGTGGTTGGGGTGATGCAGGCTCCACCTGAGCAGTTTCCTTGGGTGGGCTTCCTCTGTCCTGCCCAGTACCCTCCTCATCTTCCTCTGGGTATCAGCAGGTTCTAGTTTTCTACAGACAGAAGTTTTCATTCTCACCACTTCTAACTGCACAAACTGGACATCTGAGTAAGATGGTTATATGGCTACTTTTATTCACCTTCTCATCCTCTCACAGTAGAAATGTGGTCCTGCTACCTATGTCTGGAAATGAGGTAAAGAGCTGAATGTGCAGTGATATACATGCTTAGAGATGCACCATGACACCTTTGGCATCATTGAGTAGTTTTATACATGTACATGAACAAAAATGAAATTCAAATTACGTATTTCTGCCATAGGAGAAGATAGTAAAATAAGTTATGCACATAACTTCACAGTCTTTTCATGTATCAATGTGTATGTGAGATAGGTGAGACAGGAGCAATGTTTTGCTTCAGAATTTCTTCTTGCTATGAAAAATCATAGTATCTTTATGCCAAATAGGTACTTTCTAATGCAACTGCTATTAGACAAATCTAGAGGAGGGGCTTTTTTATTAATTGGAAGAATAGATTAGCTTTCAGTGCTCAAAAAATAGACTGGAAATAAACTTTGCTTCTTAAATAGCTCTTACATCTTAGAATGGGCATAAATGAGTGAGGAGAGAAATATATTCTATCTTTTCTTTTTAAAGATAAACAGAAATAGCTCAGTATATTTATGAAAATGGTTAACATGGACAATATTAACATCATTCACAGCTTTTCATTCTGATACCTTCTAATGAAAGGGATGAGGACATGTTGTCCTGGAAAATAACCTCTAGATAAGAGACCCTAACTTACATAGAACAATGTCACCATATTAGAAATAAAAACAGGCTTTGGTTGTGCGGATGATATGTTGATCAAATATGCTACTATTGATGTTTTACTATCATTACACTTAGCAAGGAATGCTACACATTGAAAAGGTAAATAGTATAATAGTTATATACTTATTTATAGTAGTTATAGCTATAGCAGCTATAGTAGTTATAGTATACTATTATAATAGTTAATATAGTAGTTCTTTTTACTTTTTATTGTTTGTATTCTATTTATTATTGTTTTTATATTTTTATCACTATTTTATTGTAAACCACCTACTGCAAGATGGATGGTACAGAAATTTAACAAATAAATAAATAAAAACAATAAGTAAATTGAAGTAAAAATGGTTATGTTGTGAAAATAAGAGGAGGAGAAAGATGTAATAAAAATAAAGGAAGGTTGCCTGACATTGAGGAATGCAGTTGCTGAATACCTGCACGGAAGCAAAGGTGTAGTTTTAATAAAAAACAAAAGGGCTAAAATATACATTGGAAAGTATATGTCCCTGTACTGATATAATATTTATAGCTCAGAGTTGGCCTGTGAGGTCCTTGGTGCTCTCTGAGCTTTGTTTTTTTTTCTTGAAGATGTTTCATTACCAAACTACCAAAGTGCTAGAAAGCAGCACTGATGATGTTACCTAGTTTGGTAATGAAACATCTGCAAAAAACCAGCCAAGCTTAGAGAGCAGCAAGGACCTCATATGTTCCTGTTCTTTACATTGTAAGTACATATGAAAATAAATATTCAAACATCATTTTATATTATCATTACTGTGAATGATGGTAGTGAAGATATCTGTGCTAGGTCTGGTGGAAATTGTGACATCCTCAGAATTAATGTAATCTGGGAGAAAATTATTTCTTAGATGACATGACTAGACAGTGGAAATACAGGTAGTCCTCGTTTAACAACCTCTCATTCAGTGACCGTTTGAATCTACAATGGTACTGAACAAGTGGTACTTACAACCAGTCTTCAAAGTTCTGCTGTTGTAGGATCCCTGTGGTCACACAATTGTGATCTGCATCTTTGGCAACCAACTTGCAATTACAGTGTTGCAGTGTCACAATTTGTGACCTTCACTGCTAGCTTCCAACAAACAAAATGAATGGGGAAGATAGCAGGAGGTTATATATGGTGACCACATGACATGGTGCTTAACCAAAACTGCTGGAAGTACAATTTCTAAATAATAGAAAAAGTATAACCTTGAGTCATATCCGAGGATATTGTTTAATAAAGGAGAAGTGCATACCCACTCTGTTAGAGCTTGGGAAACAGGCAAAAATAATTGGAGACAATCTCACAAAATAACTGTGTAACTTGTTCCATGAAGGGCTTTGTAGATGATAACCAGGACCTTGAATCACAACCAAAAGTTTATGGAGAGCCAGCTTAGCTTACAAAATAGTGGTGTTACACAAGCATATCAAGATGTTTCCAACTACCCAGACTGTTTCATTCTGGACCAGTTACAACTTCTGAATGGTCTTCAGGGATAATCCTGTATACAGTACATTGCAGTAATCAAGATGTAAGTGTCTGTACAACGAGCTTCCTGATCCAGGACCAAGGAGAATTGGTACATAAAATGGTTCTCACCACTACACATAACCCACATATGGCACCATATCACTTCACACCCCACTTCATGGGCAACCGAAGGTAAAAGGCAACACTGTAATCCTAGTTCTAAGGTGATTTAAAGTTTAAGGTGATTTAAAGATTACTGCTGCCCTCCATGTCTTACTTGTAGTGAGTGCAACCACCACCATTTTAATTGCCACCAGACCACCAAAAATCAGTGGCACATCCATCCCAAGAAAACTGGTATATGTACTTACTCTCTGGGCTACTCTTCTTCACTCGTGAGTCATACTCAGTTTTCATGCTCAGTTTGAGAGCCACATTGATGACACTGCATGGGGCTGAATTTTTTGGTTCCATTTTTAGCTTTGGAGACCTTTAAATGTCAAAATAGTTGCCTTCAGATTTTTGGTTGCTTTTATTCTTTGACCTTTAAATTGAAAAAATAGGACTTCGTGCGAAGGAGACAGGTACTCTAAATCTTAATAAACCCTGTAAGCCACATACTGATAAGATTGGTCCAAATATTTTGGCTTCATACACTGTGGGGAATTATGAAGGCCTCAGACAGAGTGGTTAAAGCCAGGGCTGTTTTTACTTCTTTTACTTCTGTGTCTTTACTTCTTCTACACTTCTGTGTCTTATAAAGGTTGGAAAACAGTTTTAAGCCAAGCTGGAGATTTTATACAAATTAAGGTTGGAGATTTTATAGATTTGATGAGTTTGTGGATTGTTCAGCTTAAGTTTTCCAAACATCTAGAAATGGAGTTATGCTCCTTAGCCTACATGTATGCCTTGGATTCAGCATGCAAGCTTCTATGTTTTAAAAAGGCATAGTTTCAGATCATGAAAATGACTGAGACTGTTTCCAATAGTAAAAAGGAAGTTTAATTTAAGTAATTTTATATTTATATGCCGCCGATCTCCTTATGACTCTTGGCAGCTTGCAATCAATTGGCAATTAACACATTACATTATACAATCAACACATTACAGAATACAATGGTTTCCCCTACCCAACTGGCCATGCCCAGAACTTCCTGTTCATCGTAGGGGCCGTCCGCTGTTCCAGCCTTTGCCTCACATCCAGTCTAGCCCCGGCGTCGGCTCCTGCTTCTTCCAGCAGCCAGCTTCCCACCGGCGTGGTACCCATTCACCCACTTGCAATGCTTTCAAACTGTTGGGTGGGCAGGAGTTAGAGGCAAGTGACGAGAGCGCGCTCCGTCACACGGTGCTACAGCTCGCACTGACGGCGCGCTGGTCATTTCTGGTCGACGTCTCCAGCATCATTAAGCCACTGCGCCAAATTAGCTCTTCTCAACTGCAGAGCTAGCAAAATAGCTTGCTAGAAAGAGAGAGTCCACCATAAAATGAAAACTAGATTCTGAGAAAGATATCCCTGAAAGGAAAGATATGCCAGGAAAGGAACGGCTTTACTACCCACTCTCCCACTGCCGCATTCTTAGCATATCAATCCCAGTTAAATTTTTGTTAAGCAACAAAAATTGGGCTCAGTTGTACTGTGGTTACTTCAATAACTCTGAGGTGGCATTTCTCTTGTCAATGACGATGGCTGCTTGCTCAATATTGTTCTTGTTCTCAGTTCTGATAAATTCATTTGGTTGGCATTTCTCCTTAGAAAAATCTGGCAAAACTACTGGATGATAATATCATTTTTTCCTTACTGTGTTGGTGAATCTGTGTCTCTGTTAAGCAGCCATTTTTATTTCTACTACAATGCAGAAAATGAATGTCTGTCCTTCAAAAATGTCTGCTCCTTATTATTCCAGGGCAATCACTGAATGAGAAAAACATCCCATGGCACGTTGCCCCGAAAGAATGCATTGTAACACTAGATTAGTTGATAACATTTTTAACCACAGAAGTTACTAGAGAATTACTAGAGAATCACAACACCACTGAAAGTTTTTTAAGAGCATGAGGCAAATCCCAGAATCCCCTCCAGATAGTTGTTTTAAACAAATGATTTGGAAAACATATTATTTAAATATATGGTGCTGATAAGTCAAAGGTTTTTCCTAAAACAAAAACAAAGCCCCTTTAGTAACTATTATCCAGTACAGCTTTTTTAACAAGGCACCCTCCAGATGTATTGGGATTGCAATTTCCCACTTTCAGGGTGTTGCAGTCCGAGTGCATTTTTGTAATGCAGCCCATTATCATTTATCTCCACAGTATAATTGATTGTTTGGTTTAATTGAATCATGTTTTTTGAAAGTTTGTTTTTCTAAACATATAATATTTGGAAGGGAAAAGGATAGACAGGCCCACCCATCAACAAAAATGCTAAAGAACTGAGCTTTTGCTGTTGAGAAAATGACTTATAAAGCTGGGGATAGTGAGATTAAGCATATATAGACTCATAGTAAGTTGGGTTTTTTTTAGTTTCTTTTGCTCCCTCCCTCCCTCCTTTCCTTCTACACTAATAACCAGTATTTTTAAATCTTTTAGGCTTATATTTTATAATTTTCAGAGTATATTAGTTCTATTCATTTTCAATTATGTATGTGCAGTATGTAAGAAAAAAGTAAAAGTTATTTTTAGGAAATATTTTCCTTGTTTGTCATTTTAGTAACATAATCTAAGACAGCTTTCTCCATGATGCATTCCCATCATTTTGACCAGCATACCTTATTCACAGAATGATAAGAGAAATGTAAAAGAGAATCACTTGGGCTCCCCCTTTCTTGAACTGTTTATATACAATGCAATGGAGGGGAAGAAGAACAAAAGCATTTGAGGGAAGAGCAATGATGAAGTCTGGATAGGGTCAACTCACTAATATGAGAAGGAGCAAGAAAACTCTTTTTCAGATTACTGAATAAAAACTTTTTTTTCAATTTTAGCAGTTATAATTTTAACATACTTTATTCAATTTCTGCAAGAGTTAAATATGAAAAAATATAAAAGGGAAAACAGTGAGGGAATAAGAAAAGAAGGAAAAAATAAGAATAGGGTAACTTACAACTTTCTTCAGTGCAGTTGCAGATAAAAAATACATTAACCTTTTGATCTAAAGTTCAGTAATACAGAGTATTCTATAGTCATAAACATTTCTAATAGTCAAATCCCAAAATTAATGTATCACTTCTTCTAGTTTCAAGTAAAAAATCCAAAAATGGTTTCCATGTAAAAGCAAAGCTAGACAAAGTCTTTTTGTTAATCAAAGTAGTTATTTTCCCATCTCATCCAGTTCTATTAACTTCACCATCCACTCTTCCATTGTGGGAAAGTATAGGACTTTACATCCCTGTGCATAAAAAAGACTCGCTGCTGTTCCTATATATAAAACTAAAGTCCCATGTTTTTTCTCCAGCTGGTTATCAATCAAACCTGGAAGAAAAACTGGTTTCAATTGTATACTTGTTTTAAGAATTCTCTGAATTAAAATACATATTTGATCCCAATAACTCTTAGCTTTCTTACATGTCTACCAAAGTTGGTAAATGGTGCTATGAGAGTGATTACATTTACAACATATGCTCAGAATATAGACACCTTTGGTAATTTATCATGTATTAAATACCAATGATACTTCATTTTGTAAAAATTCTCTTTCAAATTATAGCTCAAAGTGAATTTTAATCCTTATTCCACATGTTTTTCACTGATCTTGCATTATATTATATCCAATTTTTTACACACTTAGTCATGCACTCAGTAATATTTGTATCTTTTATTTTCAGAAAAGTTTATATCTTGGCAGTAGAATGCTCATCATCAGTACATAAATCATTATTAAAAGAGATTACATGAACTACAAGAAAGAAGATCACACTGATTTAAAAGTTTTAACATTATAAAGATATAATTCCAGAAATTTAAAATAACACTAAGAAAATAACAGTTAAGATCTCATTAGGCATAACTACTTAGAAATAATTTAATTTTTTAGATGCCTGTTAGCTCAGTATTAATTTTGACTATATACATTTATACTTTATAGTCTAAACTTTAATAGACATTTTATATTATAAGAAATGTAAACTGTAGCTTTTAAGGTAATAGGTATTTCAGATGTATGTTATAATTTAAATTTGATAGAATAAATCTTTGGATTTCCTCCAAATATTCAGAAAGTTTTTTCTGTCTTTGGTTTATCTTGTACTAATCTGTCCCAGGCAGAAGGAAACTCAAAAGACATATTACTAACACATTACACAGAGGTTTCTTTGGCTTCCCAGCAGATAACATTGTCTCTTTTGCTCTGTAGCCATCAAAGAGGTCCTATACATTCCTCTTACCTTCTTCCTACGGATAAACCCTTCTGCCCCTCCATCTATTTGTATTCCTCTAATCTTTTTCCAATTTGTATTTCTCTAGGAGCTATATACATATTCTTAATTTCTATTCAGTTTATAACAATTTATGAAAATCTAGGGAATAAAAATAGCCATATTAGTAACAGAAATTATATAGTAGAATGATAACAATACAGCAGAAATTAAAATAATGAAAAAATCCAACTATATTTGCCTATCTCAACAAGGCATGACTGAATTCACATTACACACTAAACTATAATGCAGTTTGGTTGGTTCTAAACGAACCTCTCAAATAAGCTAAATAAGTTTGTAAACCATTATTTATAGCCTGTTGTGAACCTCTTTAAGTCTTTTTAAACAAACTCTAACTCGTGTGTTGTATGTATTTTATGTATCTAAATAGGGGGTGTGGTGGCTGAATGGTTAAGATGCTGGGCTTGTCAGATGGAAGCTCAGTAGCTTGAGTTCAAAACCCAGGTGACGCCACATAATGGGATGAGCTCCCATTCTGCCCCAGCTCTTTCCAACCTAGCAGTTTGAAAGCATGTAAAAGTGCAAATAGATTATTAGGTACCACCTTTAGTGGGAAAGTATCAGCATTACACGTGCCTTGGCGTATAGTCAGGTTGGCCACATGACCATGGAAGCATCTCCAGATAAATGCTGGCTCTTTGGCTAAGAAACAGAGATGAGCAGTGTCCCCTGGAGTCAGTCACAACAGGCAAGGGAAACCTTTATCTTTTTATGTATCTAAATAAATCTACAGTATATCTGAGACAATTTATTGTTATAAGGACTTCTATGTAAAATATAGTAAAATTTTAGTGCAGGAGAAGGAATTGATCACCAGGGCATTAAAAATAAGTGGCAATATTGTCTTTATTTGAAGTTATTGTATATTATCCCAGAAGACCAGACCAGAATCAGTGGGCTAAAATTATGAGAGAGAAACTCAGGCTAGATGTTAGGAGGACCTCCCTGTTTATACAAGCTGTCAGTGGAACAAGTTAAACACCATATAAAATGGTGAGCTCTTCTTCACTAAAGGGCTTCAGATAGACACTGGATAATTATCTGTCAGAAGATAGTCTAGTGATTCTGGAATATAGGATTACTCCTCTGGAGCCCACGGAATTGACCACAAGGTATATACAACATATCTGGGCTATCTCTTTTCCAAGAAATTCACAATTCACTTATTTCCTAGGTTGACCAATATTTTTTATCCAGATTTCTATTAAAAATTTGATTCTAAACTGCTGGAAAAAACAAACATATTTTGAGGATGGACCTTTTTTTCCCCAAAGTTTTTATTTATTTATTTGTATCCTATGTTATTATTTTTACAAAGAACTGAAAGTGGTGAACATATTTAACACCTTCCTCTTCGTACTTTTTCCAAAACAACAACCCTCTGAGCTGAGTTGTGCTGAAAGAGAGTGACTGGCCCAAGGTTACCAAGCTGACTTCCATGGTTAAGGCAGGATTAGAACTCACATTCGCCTGGTTTCTAGCCTGGTGCCTTAACCACCACACCGAACTGGCTTTTGATGCCTCTTGATTCCTAGTCTCCAAACTTCCTTTAGCCTGAGTACATATTATTTTTATATTTTTTAATGGGTTTATTTTATTTTAGTGTTTTTAATTGTATTGTTTTATTATTGTTAGCCGCCGAGAGTCTTCAGATTTTGGTGACATACAAATTTAATAAATAAATTAGTACCTACCACAATGACTACAGCAAAACACATTCCCTCAAATACTGATGTAACTTGAGTGTATATAATGTTGACTTATAAATAAATATATCTACAAAGGAACCCAAATTATCCATCATAAAAGCTAGTATTGCAAATCATAATTTTGAAAAAGTCGATGTCCATTCTATTCCCACTGTATTTTGTCCAGGCTTATTCTTTTTTGCATAAGTGTACTCTATTAAACTGAGTTTATAACGTGTCTGTGAAGACTCTCATTCGTCCAGGGTAATTGCATTGCAACAAAGTTTAAAAAACAGGCATCTGGACTGGATTTTTCTCAAGTCGAAGACGTT
>JANHZU010007862.1:37972-48104 GCA_032468055.1 Acrochordus granulatus | reverse complement strand
TTTATTGCTTTAAACATACTGTATGTTTAAAGCAATAAATGTTGTTTAGAGCAATAAATATTTAGGTCAACACCTAAATATAAATAACATACTGTGAATGCCTCCCTCTCCCTCTGTGTTTGCTTCAGCCTCTGTAGTCTGCCTACTTCTGTAGCATTGTATCTCACTGAGCAGGTCACTTCTATTGCCTCTGAATAACTAATTTACATACACTATTGTCAACCAGCCACGACTCTGATACAATCAATTTATATCAGAAATGGAGTCTCATTTTCCAGGAGGGGCTAAGCTGCCAACCAGCTATAGCAATCCTTTTTGCAATCCACAAATTTTAGTGAACAGATGCAATGAACAACAGCCCATGCAATTAATAGCAACATCATATGGAGAAGTATGAGAGCATTTTGGGGTCACTGTGGTGGCTTAGAAAATGTCAAGAAAGATATTTGAGGGAAACAAGTCAATTTTTCCTTCCTTTCAATGCAAAGGACTAAAAAGAAATAGCTAGGAAGATCTGGATTTAAGGCTATGAAAATTTTAAAATCTATGGAAATAACCTCAGCCATCTTCTGCAGCATTGACAAAAGATGCTGAGGTCTCTGTCACCTGAAAGGGAGGGTAAATAAGTATCAACATAGTGTTCTGGGAGCATAGTGTTATTCTTGCTTATATTGACGGCTTGTTCAGTCTCCAGTACAGGAAGCTAGGAAGGTGCCATGCAAGGACTATGGAAATGTTGGATGTAATGCTTTGTTGACAAAGCTTTGATGGAATCAATCACCTTGTTGAAGAAAATTCATGAATAGAAGTGGAGATCAGGTTTAGTAAATCAAGTGACAGAGAAGCTCTTGGTAAATTCAATGGATTTTTTCCTTCTTTTGGCATTTCTATAAATAAAAAAACAAGAAAGAACACTGAAG
This sequence comes from Acrochordus granulatus, assembly GCA_032468055.1. Classification (NCBI taxonomy): domain Eukaryota; kingdom Metazoa; phylum Chordata; class Lepidosauria; order Squamata; family Acrochordidae; genus Acrochordus; species Acrochordus granulatus. The sequence continues at coordinate 47,184 of JANHZU010007862.1, read as the reverse complement.
GTATTTAAAGTCAAACCTCTTTTTTATATTATTCCTTCTGGGACTAGGGATTAAAGTCAGTATATTAGACCAGGCTCCACTGTTTCATCAGAATATTATATCCAAAGTCCTCAGCTCATTTTATCATACACTGTTTCACTTGTTCTTCCATTTCAAATTTTAACAAAAATTTATACATTTTAGCAATTACATGTTCATCATTTGTACATAGTTCAATTTCAAGTTCTGTCTTGTTCAGTTCCAAATATCCTGTTATTTACTTGAAATCTTTCTCTTAATTATGCATATGAAAACCATTAAAAACTAAATCCCTCTGCTGTCAATGGACCTCTTGATTTTATTTTATATTCTCCACGCTCTTATTGTAACATCTCTAAATATGTTAACCATCTCTCTTTGCCTACTGTTTCTTTTCTATACAATGCTTCTTGTACTAAGATCCATAAAAGCATTTTCAGGCACAATTTGGGTTTATAACTATTCCATATTCTTAATCTGGTGCTTCTAATATAGTGATTTTTAAAAGGTACATTAACCTTAACTTTATTATTCCACAGAACAACATACCATTCAAATTTCAAATCATGCTGTTCTAGTATTTTTTCAGCAGCACCCTGCAAAATACAGTTTCAAATCAGGCAGTCCCAATCCTCCTCATTTATGTTTAACCCTTGGCTTTTTATTTTGCTGTACAAACCTATATATATCTTTCAGCCACTGGGTTAAATAGTTATATTAGTTGTCAAAATTGATATTGTTTGAAACAAAAACATCATTCTAGGCAACACATTCATGTTTATCATAGAAATTCTCCCCAATAGTGCAACTGTAATTTCTCCCATCTTCGCATGTTCTTAATTTCATTCCACGTCTTAACATAATTGTTGTCTTTATTTATTTATTTGCTTTCTATGCCGCCGAAATCCAGAGACTCTCAAAAAACAACAATGTTCTAAGGTAACATACAACTGATATGAGTCATAGTAATATCCAAGTAATTCACTTTTTTCTCAGCCTTAAAACCAATGTTTCTATCAATTCATTTTGCTCTTTCATCCTCATGTTTTCTTTAACATCTTTGTTCTTCATTATTAATTTTAAATCCAGCTAACTCACCAAAATTCTCTATTTTCCCATTTAATATTTTATTCCTTCCAAAGGAATTTCCAAAATTATTGCCAAATCTTCATAATTTATATGTGTCCCTTTTAATCCTCACTCCATCAGTTCTTTCATCTTGTCTTACATCTCTATTCAATACTTCCAAGAGCTAAGATGAATAGAATACTTACCTGGTCTCACAAAATAGTGTTAATTCTCCATCTGTATCTTTTATGAAGTAATGTATACATTTATTTTACTCATTTAGTAAAATTCTGACTGAAATCCAGGTCTTGCCTTCTTATTTCATTGCCTCTTTGATCTTTACAAATCTTTCTTTCATTCTCCCATCAAAAGCAACCAGGTCTCTTTTAACAGATTTGAAAGCTTCAGATACTTTCTCACCCATCTCTTCAAAAATTTTTTTCTAATGCCTCTTGAGTAATCCTTTTTTGTCAATTGTTTTAACAATCCTCTCCTAACTCCACCAAATTTTGCTTCCTTTCTGGTGGTTGCCATTCTTATTTGTAATGTAAAAGTAAAAGTGAGCCACTTGCAAAAGTGAAAGTAAAATGCAGGCTTTTCTCTCTTTTTTCCTGTTTTGCTTTTTCTATTCTTGTTTTTAGTCTACTCTGGAATTCTGTAGTTCTGGTTACATAGTCAAATAGTTATTTCATATTACATTTATCTGTTTATATTGTAAGATCTATCAATTGTCATCTCTCCTTAATATTAAACAACATTCCCACCAAAGCATGGTTTCTTTATCTGCTTGTTTCCAAATAATATAAACAGGTCTTTCATTAAATTATTAATCTTTTAAATTCACGCTGTCCCCTTTGTCCATTTATAACTTTCTTAAGTCAAACTGCTTAAGTTTTTTACAGTTAGTCTTAGGTTTTTAAAATTATCATTTTCTTTTTTTTTTCTTTGATCTGGAAAGAAGGCTGAATCACCAAGTGGATTTTTTTTCTCTTTATTCTGCTGGTCCAAAGATCTCCTTTCAACCATGAATTGATTCTGTTCCAAAGTGTTTAAGAAGATGACATTTGAGCATTTCCTTTAGTGGCTGAGCTGTGGGTATCAGCATGATGTCTTTCCTCAACTCCAGGCCACTCAGATTATGAGTTGACTGCAAGAAGCTTCAATTCCTGTGTCTCCTCATAAGGAACAAGTGGTTGTGTATATGGTTCCTGTTTGCTGCTCTTAGGCCTGCCAAACCTGCCTACTATGGTACAATCTTTTAGTTCTGAACCTTCTATTTTTGTGTCCATAATCTTTATCCAATTTGCCTCCTTTCCTGTGTGTCAGGGATGCAGTAGCAACTTAACAATCCTGTTGATTATAGTGTTCCAAGCAATAGGTTCATGAATGACTTCCTGCTCAAAGTTCCCCAAAATCTGTTAGACTGCACTTTTACTCTCTATGCCAGACTGGCCATTCTACCATAACTTGCAATCTGTAAGAAATTAATAGAGGAAGAGGTTCTCTCTGAAGATCTGTCTTTAAATCACTAAAATAACATGTGGCAGCAAGTACAACCCTGGAGGTTTAGTGTAGATTATACTGAGACTTGTGTTTGGATTATTTTTGGAACCATTTCTGCAAGGAATTATGCTTACCAAGCTTAAAAGAAGCACTAGCTGAGAAAGCCAATGCCTATATAGATGGAAGGGGAGATTCATCTTTTAAATCTTGGATAATCTTTTTCTTGACTTTTACTATGTAACTTATTATGATCAAAAATAGAATTATGTGTTGATATTGTAAATAACCTATTTTAGGATTGCAAATATTATTTTTTTACTGTTATGCAAAAAGGTTTGCTCTCCTTGTGGCCCATATTTAGTTGACCATTTCAGAGTACATTATTAGAAAATTGGTATTTGCAGTAGCTTCTACATAGTAATGGGCTTCAATTATTTTTGCTGTTCGAGGAAGGGAAAAAAGAGAGGACAAGCTTGAAAGAATCATGAAAGATAATTTGTTAAAATAAGACAAGATCCTCAATTATAATGAATGAAAAAAGATAAAGCTTTTCCCTGCCAGTTGTTGCTGACTCTAGGGGGAACTGCTTATCTCCTAACTGAAGAGCCAGCATTTGTCCAAAGATGCTTCTGTGGTCATGTGGTCAGCATGACTATGTGCTGAAGTGCATGGACACTGTCACCTTCCCACCAAGTGGTACCTATTTGTCTTCTTCTTTACTTCCTCTTGCATTTTTACATGCTTTCAAACTGCTAGGTTGGCAGGAGCTGGGCCAGACAACAGAAGTTCACCCTGTTGCACGGCAGTGCTTGGATCTCAAACTTGGCCTGCCAACCTTCCAGCAACAAACCAACAGGTCTTAACTGTTTGTGCCCTTTATCCTAAAATCCTACATCCTAAAATCTTAAAAAAGATCCTAAAATTCACCACTGATGGCAACCAAAATTAAATTCAGCAGCCAAACATGAAAATAAAGGAACAAGTATAAGGGTTAGGCCTTGATGAGGTGGGTATTCACCTTGGGTATACGATGCTTCATTAATACACCATGATGATATGATTTTGCTTGTCAAAGTGTTTCTAGTCATTGTGACAACTTCTTCCAACTCCTGGCACTGCCAGAGTAAATGTTGGAACAAGATAAAGTGAAGCAAGGTTGCAGCTTCACTTTGGTCTTTTAAAGCAAGGAGGTAAAAAAAAGTGAGATGGGAAGATTGTTTTGTTTCATAGCTTTCAAGGAAGGCTTTGCTTAAAGCATTGCCAGAATCAAGTAGCTTTCCAGTCTTTGCACATCTGAGTGATTTGTAGTCCCCCGGATCAACTTCTTTAAGGATAGTGACAATGTTTGCCCTTCACCTTAGAATATCTAGGAAAATACATATCTTTTAGTCAGGCCATCATCTAATTCATTCAGTTTCATGAAATGCAGAAATCTTGTCCCAGAGATTTCAGTTCTTTCTAAGTAAATAGATATTCCCTGATCATGTTTCTATCAGTTATGGACTTTCACTCTGCCCCTTTATCTTACCATGCACAATTTCCTTTTGAGGAATATTAAAATAGAGGAGCCAGCTAGCTCTGCCTTTTGCCATCTGCATTGAACAGCTGGAATACTGATTATTTAGTCTTAAAAACATGATCAGAAAAAGCTCCTTTAGTTGTTTTTAGCATTCTTGTTCAATCTCAGCTTATTCTGAGCTTTACTGCTATCGTTACAATCCCAGGCTGTTTGTATGTACTCTTTCTTGGTGAATTGTCCCTCTTTTCATATCCTATATTTGTCTTATTTTTTTTAAAAAAATCATTGTGTATTTTGTATATCCACATTCAATTTTTCTTCTGTTCTCCTTTTTCATCACTGCAAATTATTTGCAACTGTGCTATCAACATTTCTTTTTTTATAAGCTGCCATTCATTATGAATTATTTCTACAATTAGATTCTTTTGCTGTGTAATTTCACTTATTATTGGTTTAAGTTATTAAAATCTGGATTTTGTTTTGAAAGCCGGGGTAATTTTTTATAAGTTTTTATTGTTATTCTTTTACTACATAAAATATAGAAACTAGAACTAAAATTGAAAAAAAATACATAATACATACATAAAATATATAAAACAAAACAAAAAACACATATGAACTAAATGAAAAATTATGTATATAATACAATATTCCCTACTTAAGTCTGCATGAATATTTCTTCTCCAACCTAATCAAAAAAGAAACATATTCCCCTCATGTGTTATAATCTTAACAGAAATCTAATTAATATAACTATATTTAATTTGTAATAAACAAAAGGATATTAAAATAATTTATTCCATTATTATTCATATTATACCTTTCCTTTCTATCATACTCTCTTATATATCAATACATCCTAAAATCTTAAAAAAGATCCCTAAAATTTAGTTTACAATCCTAATCCACTCAATCTTCGTCCCAACCATAATACTTCATCCTAAACACAATACAATATTTCTTCTTGTTCTATATTAATATTCTTTATTGTCATTGCACCATGTACAACGAAATTAAAAATGCCACCCAGTCAGTTCATCACTCATACAGTTTCACAGAAACTATGAGATGCATAACAAACAAAACTAAAAATGCAGACCTCATAAAAACTATCACATACAACCACACACTCTACAGACCCCACTACAAATCAAACATGAAAATATGACATTGCACACGTTATATCTAGGCCCAATTCAAGATACTCACATTAATCTATAAAGTTATTTACTATTTGGGCTGCAGTATCTGAAGATATGACTGGCTCTCTTTTACTTTCCCACCTAAATTGTAACCTTACCTTTGGAGGAGCAATTCAGGTCTTCTTCTTGCTAAGTTACAAAGTGCAGCTATTCCTGAAGCAATGTTTCTTAATGGTAGACCTCAAATTCTAGAATGCTCCATCTCTCGATAAAATATACTGTGGTTACTTTACTGTAGTTTAATTGCCAAGTAAATACATCTTCATTCCTTTTAATATTAATTCTGTTGTGCTGAATTTATCGGATTTTTTTCTATGGTTTTAATTTCTGCTGTCCAATGATGACACTGATGGTAATTATCATTTGTACTTTATATTGTAAGTGTAAGCTGCTATCATTAGCAAGAATGTTAGATGACCAATACTTAAAAAACAGCCTATCCTGAACAATTTTCCTGTTTTCATTTGAGAAGCATCCTGTCATTTTTAAAAATAAAGTTGAAGAAAAGCCTAAAACATAAAAAGAGGGATACATGCTGCAAATAATGTGCAAACCTTCTGTGCATTAACCAGTCCTGAATGAAAGGCTATGCTTTTGATATTGGCTGATACCTAGACTTATAGAGAACTGTTTTCTTCAAGATACTGAGAAAAAGAAAGCTGTTCTGAGCAAAAGTAACTTGGGAGGTGAGGAATATGAGCAGGAAGAAGCTAAGGACATTGGCAGTAGCTGCTGAGGGAAGGGAGGAGAGGGAAGAAGGAAAATGTACTACTAATCTTCCAACAAAATAATACATTATTTAATTGCTATGGAAATAGACTAGCTCCATCAGACCTTTCCTCTTCAGGATCACCTATTGGAGATCTCTTTCACCTATTGGAGATCTCCCTCTCTCATCTCTCTCTCCTGATCAATAGGAAAGTTCCATTTAAGTTGATTATTACATAGAATGTGGATCCATTAAGAAGTAGAGGGGGAAATGATTCCTGAAAGCTCTCCTGTTTTCCATCCCACCAGTAAGTTACCAGATAAGAGACACTAATTACTCATGAAGTAGCATGAGAAGTGCTATTATTTTTACCCTAAGGAAAACTTTTTGTCTGCTATGTTTATTTTTGCTGGATTCCAAATTTGTTTTGAAGCTGTGATTCCAATGTATGCAAGAATAAATATATTGGGCACACAGCATCAAAACAAATTTGGAATCAGGTTGATGATAAAGGGCATCATTTCACACCATTCTTTCACTACTTTGATTGTATGCCAGTCAGTAGTTGATCAGCCCAGTACCTCTTTAAAGTAACAAAATGGGCTGGGCTTGGGGACATCTATAATAGATACCAGCACCACTATGTCTGCTCAGAATCTTTTCAATGGGCAATTATGACATTTCTTTTGGCTTGTTATCTTGATTTCCTTCCAAGAACGGAAGAAAATGAGAAAGTTGTAGGATATATACACAAAAATGCAAATAGTTGTTTTTTCACCAAATTTTCCTTTCTTTGAATATCTATCGAAGAGTATGTATAAAATGATGAAGATCTAATCAAGGGGCTGGCCTAACCACATATTAGTTTCTGTAAATTAGGAATCACTATTAGCTCAGAGCATCGCAACAAAAGTTTAAAAAACAGGCATCTGGATTGGATTTTTTAAGTAGAAGACGTATCACCTTTAATCCAAAAGGCTTTCTCAATTCACGTATACAGGAAGGCCTTTCACATGCAGATAATGACTGTTACAACCATGACAAATTCAAAAGTGTTCATTACGGTCTTGCTATTGGTTGGGGTTATCTATAAGGCTGTTGTTGTCATCTTGCTATTGGCTATAGTGACCTATGAAACCTTTGTCTGAAGACCCCCAGGTGTGGAATGCTTCCTCTCTGTCCTGCTGCCACCTAGCATAGAGGATCATTTACCCAGCTATCTTGCTTGGCCAAATAAAAAGCTGTTTCTTCAGATTTGAAGCCTCCACTTGAGTCTGGTTTTGGTCCTTGCTGGCTCAGGTGAAATAGAATCGTACATTACACTATTAAAAATGATTCCATTTAAAGATTGTTTGCAGCTATGTTTCCTACCTCTGTATTGCATTCAGAATTTTAAAGCTCCTTGCATCCATTTTTCCCCCAGTAAGGCACTACCTTGGTGCAGTTATGGGCTTGTGTGCTCTGAAGTAGATGAGAGCTATGCCAGAGATTCAACCATACTGGCCAGATCTCATCAGAGGAGGCAGACAAAAAATATGAGATGTAATTTACAGGTCATCGCCCAGGTCAACAAGAATCATGCTAGATGTTAGAGTTCCTGGACATCTGATGAAAAATGAGCTACAGGATTCTGGAGAAGAAAATGGCAACCCACTCCAGTATCCTTGTCAAGAAAATCCCATAGACAGTAACAAAAAGCTTTGATGAGCTATCTGAGGAGATAGGGAAAGTGGAAGTTAACAATACACTGTACATTATGGAAGATTTCAACAGCAGAGTGGGTACCAACAGAAGACAGTATGAAAATATCCACATGCAGCTAAGAGCAGTGAAAGGAATGAGAATGGGCAAAGGATATTGGATTTATGCAGCCAACATCATCTTTTTATTACCAACACATTTTTTGAACACCGAGACTCACAGTGTTGTACAGGGTATAAATGGAATGACATATCCACTAAAACTCAGATTGATTACATACTAACAAGAATAAAAAGAAGATTCAGAATACCCAATGCAAAAGCAATCCACAATGGGCTATGTGACACCAATCATAAAATAGTGGAGAAATCAAGAAATGACAAATGTAATATTAACAGGAAAAGACCAAATAAAAAAACAGAATTAAGATAGCAAAACTTAAACAAGGAGTAATAGCAGAACAGTTACAACAAAAAGGTGGAAACAGCATTTAACCAACTGTCATCAGAAGTGGGAAACATGGACAACAAATGGAAGGAACACAGAACTACCCTGCTTAGCATTGCAGAAGAACTATGAGGAAAAAGGAAAAGTGGAATAAGACAAAATGGGATCAAACACACTGCATGGTGATGTGGTGAGGTTAAAGAAGCAGTAAAGTTGAAAAAAGAGTTGTACAAATTTGGATAAAATCAGGGAAAGAAGAAGATTATATAAACTACAGCTTACAACAGAATAATCAAAAAAGCAAAACAAGAATCCCAAGCTTTGGAAAATCATTAGCAGATAATGAGAGAACAGCCTGCAGAACGTGTTGAAGATTCTCAATCATCTAGATAGAATTGTCTGGAGGTTGTGTCATGGCAACTGGTCTTCTTCTTTTTGTTTGTTTGAGTCTTCAGTCTGAAGAAAAAGAAGACTAAGAATCTGCTTGGATAAGCAAAGAAATGTCTCAAACCAAATGAAAAGAAATCCAGACAGCCTGCAGAACATTTTTCAAAGTAGTCAAAAGTATACGAAAAAGAGTGGAGAAATATAATCCCACAAAAGTAATTATGACAAGAACAGAAATCCTCTAATAGAACCATTAGAAGTAATAGAAAGGTAGAGTATTTCAAAGAACTTCTCAACCCCCAGGAGAGTATCATAAAGAAACACTGGAAGACAACAAAACAATAGCTCTAGAACCTAAAATGTTGATTGAAGAAGTAGCAAGAGTTGTTAAAAAGTCACTTAAATACAAAGCACCTGGAATAAATGGACTACCAACAGAAATAATACAAGCAGCAGTGGAAAGTAGCATTAGATGGCCACAAATAATTTTTAACACAGCATGAACACAATTAACTCCACCTACTGATTGGCAACAAGCAAAAATAATACCACTGTGGAAAAACAAAGGGAGCAAATGTCTATGAAGACTCTCACTCGTCCAGCGTAATTGCATCGCAACAAAGTTTAAAAAACAGGCATCTGGACTGGATTTTTCTCA
>JANHZU010007861.1:32763-43510 GCA_032468055.1 Acrochordus granulatus | reverse complement strand
GGAGGGAGGGAAGGAGGGAAGGAGGGAGGGAAGGAGGGAAGGAGGGAAGGAGGGAAGGGACTTGCATTCAGAGGCAGCCAGGTTTCAGATAAAGAAAATTGCCACTAAACAGCATGTCTTACGCTTCTGCCCTCCTTTATGACCTTGATGAAATGAATATATTTCCCTGTTGGAAATGCATTGCACCTTCCCAGAGGGCAAGTAGAAGAAAAAAATCAAGAGCTGTTGCTCATTTGCACCAATGCAAATGCATTTAAAACACATTCAAATTAATACCTGTTGGTGGGGTGGGCATGAGGGGAGCGGGAGAGAGAAAGGGAATAGGAACAGGCCAGGAAACAAGAAAAAAACTTGGCCAGAGGCTGGCTTTTCTGGGTTTTGTTTTTAAGAGAATCAATGTCCTCCCCACGTAGTCCTCTGCTCTCAGATACGTTCCTTTCCTGAACGAAAAGCGACTTTTTTTTTCCTTGGTTCCTCCCTGCGCGGTGGAGAAGCAGCACCCAAAACCGAAAGGACTGACTGAGAATGTATTTTTTCCGCTCCTGTCCTGCTGCTTGGTTGGCAGCTGCCCCGTCTTTGCTCGCGCTGGGCTTTTCTTGGCACACGAACTCTACCTCTTCCTGCTGCAGGGTTGCCGGAGTGCCTGGGGGCGCCTCCGCTGATTTCAGCCGCCATGCACTTCCCCCCTTTGCTCAGGCATCTGGGCCACCCCACGTCCACGCACGCCCTGGCCTCTCTTTCAGGTGGCCTGTGGATTTCAGGCGGCCCGACCTGATCCGCTCTGCATTTATGCCCATTCAGAAGCACGCAGCAGCAGCTTGGGCAGTTCAAGAGGCTCTTCGGCTGTAATTCTAGACTGCTGGATCTGAATCAAAGCGGCTGCCAAAGCTCTGGATTTGAGCAAACTGCAGTTGAGCCCTTGGCCCTGGGTTCACACTGCGGCAACAACAGAGGATTCGGCACAAGAATAACACCTGTCTGGGGTCCACCTCTCTGGCCTACCGTCCCTGAGCCTCTTCCAGGGCATGATTTTGTTTCATCCACAGGTGGCCTCCAACTCTGGAGGATATTTCAGCCAGAAACAAATCTCATGAAAACCCGACTAACCAGACAGACACCCAGAAGGTCTTCTGCTGAACCTGCTTCCCATCTGTTCCCCAGGCTGGTTCAAACAGAGCTGCAATCACATTTTCAAAGAATCGGGATTTATTTTCATGCACACAATTCACACCAGAAACCCCTAATCCTGTCCACCTAGATCATGTAACTTGGGTTTCCAACCTTGGCCACTTGAAGTTGTCTGGTCTTCAACGCCCAGAATTTCCCAGCTTACCATTACCTGCCTTAATGAGCCTAACCTGGGATATACCTGTTTAGCACTTGAACGGGAGACCACCAGGAGATCCTGGGCTTTAAGATACCTTGGGAAAACTGCCCGTTGCCAGGTAATGGAGTCTAGGGACCCATCAGGAGTTGAGCTTCATTTAATAGTACCTTCTCCTATTTTCCAGCTATAGAACAAGTTTGTCCACTAGCTATATTCGCTAAAGATTCAGTGCTCATCTACAGGTACTCCTCAAGTTACAACCATAATGAAGTCTGCCCATTACGGTCATAAGTCATGATGGTTGTAAAGAAGGTTGGTCATGTGAACAACCCGATTTTATGACCTTTTTTGGGGTACAGTAATTGCTTAGCAAACACTATGGTCATTAAGCAAATCCCTGGTTCGCTATAGACCGGTTTTGTCAAAATCCAGAAGTAAATGCCAGTTTTTGGCAAAATCGCAGTCATGGGACTGCAGGATGCTGCAAACAGTTGTAAATGCAGCCCAGTTGCTAAGCGTCCAAAGTGCATGACAGTGGAGAGGGTGTCTGACTGTTGGGATTTCTAATCTTGGTCGTAAGTATCCCCCAGGTAGGTCATGGTAACTTTGAATGGTCGTAAGTCAAGGACTATCTATATTCCCTGCCTGTAAAGAGCCAAGGGATTTGAGGAGAGTTACCCCAAAATGCACATCAGCAGAAATTGCTGATGCGTCCGTGTACAACTCCTTGAAGCCGCTGATGCATCCACCGCCCCGCCCTGATCCTCTTTAGCATCCCCCCCACCTCCTTATTTATTTAAGGTCAGGGGATCTGTTTCCAGCAGATGGAGATTGCATCCAGCCTCTCTCCCACCCCGCTTTCTCGGCAGGGAAGGAGGGGCGGGCTGGGCATTGTTTTCTGGCTTTTTACAAGGGGCACCTTACAGACAGATCGGGGTCAGGGGGGAGAACAGCCGTAAGTGGCTTATGGCTGTCGGGAAGGGGGTCGAAGCCACAGCCCCAGGGATTAACAAAGACATCGTCTGTTCTCCGGAGGGTCATGTGAAAAAGGCCCGGCCAGCCTCATCCCTTGGCAAGCAAAGCCATCCTAGCTTCCAGAGCCAGGCAGGGAGGGGGTCTCTGGCAGGGAAGCAGGCAGCATAGAAGCAGGCAGCATAGAAGCAGGCAGCATAGAAGCAGGCAGCATAGTAGTTTAGTTGCCACTAAACTGGCAACTTCTGCACAGCCAAGGAGAAAAGGAAGAACTGCAAAATTGTCAGTGACTCCATCTCAAGACCGAGAGAGCTTTCCAAACCGTGGGGAGGAAGGTCTTGGGGGAAACGAGCTTGCGTCATGGAAGGGGGAAAACCTGACAAAGGTCACAAACATGACCCTGAAACCCTTTTCATGCCACAGTGACTAATGTGGAAGCAAATACTGGCCAACTATCCAGATTCTGCCTCCCTTGCAATAATTCCGCAACCGTTAATGAGGACTAGCACCTTCCTAGCTCGAGACACAGTGATTAATCCCAATGCCTCCAATGACTAAGACAAGCCTACAGTTTACAGGATATTTAGTCTGAGATTCCAGATCCTCTTTCTTCGCACAACAGCTGCCTTAAAGTTCCCAAGGCTGGACATGCCTGGGGTAATCTCAGCCCAAATAAGTCAAGGACTACCTGTATTTAACTAGTGAATTTATAGGGCTGCCCATGTCCTGGAAGGAGACAAAGGAAAGCCAGTTCCAAAATTTTCCCGAGGAAACCAGGCGTTATGTTTGACTCCAAATGTCTACCTTAGGATAAACCGCTAAGCTTCGAATGCTACTGAACCTCAAACGCCACACAGAAATTTGCACGCTCTCAGTGAACTATTGCACGGCAGTCGTCACTGTGCAAGAAGAGCAACTTCTGGGGCACCACAAGCAACCCAGGCTGGTTCTTTGATACGCCGCTCTGCAGCCACCTGATGCTCAATGAGCTAGTGAGGAGGGATTGCGACCGTCGGGGTAGGTGCCTCACTTGCAAATTGGACTTTCATGAGTGCGCGGGTCTGCACGACAAGCTGGGCACGCGGTGGTGCAAGTGGTAAGGACGCTGGGCTTGTTGGTCGGAAGATTGGGGCTCGGGTTCAAGACCCAAGCACCGCCACGTAATGGGGTGAGCTACCGTTGTCTGCCTAGCTCCTACCAACTTAGCAGTTCGAAAGCATGCAAAAATGCAAGTAGATAGATGGGTTCCACGTAAATTGGTGGGAAGGTAACAGCGTCCATGCGCCTCGGCGTACAGACATGCTGGGCCCATGACCACAGAAGCGTCTTCAGACAATGCCCTTTGGCTACAAAACGGAGAAGAGCGTCACCCCCAGACTCAGACACGATGGGCGGAGGGAACCTCTACCGCTTTTCACTGCGCGACGAGGTGGAGGAGCTACCTCACCAAATTGCCGTGGGTTAAATTAATACTGATTAATTGAGGACCAAGGACCATGTGGAGATCCAAGAGACCTTCTGGGTTTGGCAGATGGATCCAACGAGCTCTGCAAGATTCCTCAGGAAACCCCCCCCGCCCGTCCCCTGTTGGCTCTGCAGGTCTTGACTGGCCTGCTTGAACCACTATTACAAACCACAATGTCAAGAGTTCGCCCAACACGCTGCCCTGAAAGCAAACCAACCGTTTTACGGTTTAGCTAGTTGTATGAGTCCCATCACTGTGGTCCGTAAAGTAGGCTTTATGGCTTATTCATGCAACCACGGTGGTTGAGGCAATAAATCATGCAGAGACAAACCATGGCTTGGCTAATGGGTAAAAAGGTCTATTTCCCAGCAGTTTGCGATGGCTGCCTGACGTGTGCAGCGCTTGCCTTAAACGTTGTCTCTTTTTCACACGGGGGGAGACCGGGTAAGCTCCTCAGTAAGAGTGCTCTGTTCATGGTTCTTCACTAGAAGTCCACACTTAATGACCGCCTTGTTTAACAACCATTTGACGTTACAATGGTGCTATAAAAGTCACTTTACGACCAATCCTCTCATTGATGTCTGTTGCAGTGTCCACAGTGACATGACTGCCATTTGCACCCTTCACAGGCAGATTCCAACGAACAATGGAGATGCAGGCAGTGAAATCACAGTCATGTGATATCTCGGTTAATGACCATCACTAGCAAAAGAGTTGCTGGTCTCAACTGCGGTCATTAAGTGAATAATACAGTGGATGACATAAATAGTGCAAAGGACACAGCTGCTCTTATCGCACTTTCACCGACAGCTTTGACATGCGTGGATTTTATCTCCCAGAATTCCCCAACCAGCAGGTCTTGAAGGTGCTGTCTGGGGAATTCTGGGGAGCTGAAGTCCACGCATCTGCCAAGGCTGAGCAACCCTGCGCTAGGACAGGACATTCTACTCGGCGAGCCCAGCCTTTTTCATGATGGAAGGAAGGCATCCCATGCCAGGCAGGGACACCCCGGAGACCGCAGGTGGAAGCTCTTCCTTGGGGGAAAAGGGGATCAGCCTTGGACAGCCTTCTTGTGGGTTCGCCACAGCTGGATCCGCCCTGACGGGCATGGCCAGAACACCGTGCAATGGCAGCATCTCCTCCTCCCAGGCAGCTCTTAAACCCACCGCCCCTTGATGGGCCCGTCCCCCCACATGCTGAAATACAAAATAATCCAACTGCACAACCCACTCCCCACGCATGGTGGGCACCCAGCTGTCCCCTGCAGGAGCTGTGCTCCTGTGCCTATCCTAAGCGAGCCACGAGGGTCTCGGAGGCCGAACGGGTGGCATCAAATGCTTTCTCTTTTCTTTCTTTAAAAACAAACAAATGAGGCGCAGAAGGAACCGTAACATTAAGCCTGGACGTGCCCCATGCGCTTAGGAAGAGGATGTGGGCTTGAAAGCAGATGCAGTGCGGCCCCCTTGCTGGAGTTCCTTGCAAACTAGAGACGCCTCTCCAGGTTTTCATTCAAAGCAAAACAGACTCAGCCATTGGCGTGCGCAGGAGTGCACACGCGCAGGCACACACGCTGTACACCGAAACGACACACTGCCCCCTTGCCCTCTTCTTCCATTCCTGTCTGACACAGGCCAAACCCTTAAGCTTCCTTTTTTAACCTGCCTTACAAGCAAGCTGCAGCCGCTGTGTGCACCGCCAAGCACATTTCTGCAAAGCCAGTAACAAGGCCGGGTGAGCAGAAGTCGTCACCAAAAATGTGTGAGGTGCACAGACAAAGCCGTACTCCCGCTGGCCTGAGCAACCCAGCAGGAAACCCCATTACTTGCACACTCCATTAAGTGCTTAAAAGCCTTGTGAACAGGACACACTGAACTTACGGTGGCGAGAGAGACCATCTCATCTTCCGGGAGGGAGGGAGGGAGGCTAGGAGCTGATAAAATCATGCAGGGCGGGGTGTGGGGAGGTGAGGGAGGGCAAGGCACGCAACTTTCTTTAACAAGCACCAGTCTTGAATGGTCTCCTTGCAAACCAGGGTGCAGGAAGGGCTGAAGTTTCCAGGCTCTTTCAAACAGCCACGGACTCCACGGTGCTGGAAGACCCTGGCAAGCACCCGTCTGCTTGGAGACCAAGCCCTACTCCTCTCCAAAGCCAGGCAGAAGGGAGGAGCAGATCCCCTTCTGAGTAACGTCAGGCCATAATCCCCCAACCTGCATTCTGCGTCAGGCAAAAAGGGTCCCCCTCCGGAGGCAGCTCCCACTTCGCCAAAGGTGCAGAAGAATCATCCCTTCATTCTCCTCAAGAGTCAAGTCTTCTCAAAGGCGAGTCAATTCCCCCGCATCACATATGTTTTCTTGCAAAAAGCTGTTGCTGTTTTCCAACTGGTGTTTCGACCTCTAGCCTTCAGCCTTGAGATCGCCTGGTGGTCTTCCGTCCAGGTTTTAAGCATCTCTGACCCTGCTACACCAAGCTCGGCTGGATGCTGCCTCAGCAGGGGACCTTCTCCCTCTTTCCGCCCTCCCACATACCCCACCATGCTTTAGCAAGGCATCCTGTGGCTAGTGATAGGAGAACGTGGCAAGCAATCCTGGAAGGCTTAGAGTTTGTCCTTCTGCTCCTGGGCTGTCTATGCAATAGAAACAGCTCCTTGCAAGAGCCTCCTCCTCCTACTCTCCTGACAGCTGATCCTTTGGCCAGAGACAGAAACAAACCATGGCTTTCCTCCAGTAGGGAGAAACCACAGTATTGGCTTGTTTGCTCTTGTACTGCCCCCTGGTGGCTCAGTGGAGGAGCCACATTCCACACGGCCAGAAGTGAATTTCTGCCCCAGAACAGCAGAAACAATGCACCCTTTTGCATTTTAATCTTGCAACCCAGAAAACAGGAAAACCAAAGTCCCAGAGTCTGCCTCACTGGGTCAACCAACCATCCTTGGCTCTCTCAGAGGTCACAGTAATCACAGAAAAAAGGATACAAAGAAGGCTGCCCACCCCTTAACTGAGCCTTGGACAGAGGGAACCTTGAGCCATCCGCTCCCACTCCCCAAACTGCACAGGGCTCTGCTGCTGCCCTGCAGGGACCTCAGCAGATCCCCACCCTCATTTCAAAGGCACCTGGCTTCAGAGAACCACCATCACCCATTCTCATAGCCAGTCTCCTGAGAAGTGGGCAAAGCCCACAAACAGATCCAAAATCCTAGAGTTGCCAACACTGCAGGAGTTGAGGCTAAAGAGAAACCACCCAGGCAGGCAGGAGGCCAATTTTTCCGGTGCAACTAAAACCAACAGCTGGCTGCATTCAGGGCGAGCTCCTGAGGCCAGACCAGGAAAAACCCTGGGGAGTTCCCCTTCCTCCACCCCAGCAAGAAAGTGCCAGAACCGTGGTGCAATCAGATAGTGTGGACGTGGACAGTCAACAGGCACAGAAGGATGGTAACAGCCACCCCCAAGAGCAGAAAGGCAGAAGATTTGGCAGTGCTCACCCACAGGTAGCCACCCCTCCCAGCTGTTTCTCCAGCACCTGCTCATCGCACGCATGTGTGTGCAAAGGGGCAACTGCAGGCATGAAGCGCTCCTCTCTCTGAGTCCCCTTGAAGCTGTAGCTAAAGCGTCTTCTGATAGCACAATTCAAACATCCCAGTTGCAATGGGTTTACGGTTAAGCCACAAAGCCATCCATCAGTTTCAACAGTCTTGTTTTGGATGCACTGGGGGTGTATTTTCAGCTCACTTTCAGCCCTGTAACTTGAAACTTGGTCATAATGCTAATTAATCATTTCTCTACAGTATTTCAAGTTGCAATGTAGAGACCTCCTTTTGCGTGATTTATAGACATCAAAACCAAAAAACACAAATAAAAATGAAAAACAATGTGAATGGTGCAAATGTTGAAGTCCACGCTGGTTGGGGAATTCTGGGAGTTGAAGTCCCTGGTTGAGGTTGAGAAACGCTGCTCTCATCAAACATGTTAGATATTGTAGGTGTTCTGTGGGAACTTGGAGAAGACACTTCCAGGTCATGGGTTTTCATCATGCCTCATGGTTTTTATACAGGCCAACTAGACTAGACTATACAACTTTGTTTCTGATTTGCACCAACCACAAAACTTGCAAGAAACCGGCCAGGATAGAGCCTACCCCTGGGTTTTCAGAGCTGGGGAGAGCACAAGTATCTTCTCTGTCCTGGAATGGTAAACGGAACTGGACATAGATGAACCGATCATCCAACATATGGTCTCCATCCATCTCAAGATTCCTTCCATAGCTATTCACAGTTGAAAAATCTGGGCTGATTCCAAGACTTTCTTGCTTACTCTCCATCTCCTTTCTGCAATCTCTAGCCTGCTAAAAGGTTCTGGGGAACTGTCATTTGATGTTACTCCTTCATGACTCTTGATACGTTGAGAGCACAGTTTGATCTTGGGTGCAGAGAGCATGGGTGAACTGCCCATCACCTCTGCCTTGTCCCATGGACCTTCTCCCATGATTTCATCTCTCTGCCTCTCCTTTCAGGTATGACCCAGTGACTCCAACAGCTTGGCCAAAGCATTGGTCCAAAGGTCCTTCAGCTGGTAGTGTGGACCAAATGCAAGACTCAGGTGGAATCAAGAGCTTGCCAAAAGACTGGTTTTGGCCTCAGGAAGCTGGAAATGTTAGTAAGCTAAGCCAAGACCACAACCCCCCCTTGCTTCCTCAGGGAAGGGAAAGCAGCCTTCTGAGCTCAGGCAATTCTCCCTGGGAGTAGGAGGCCAACAGTAGACCCATTGCCTGCTTACATGTTAATATACTAAGGAGTCTCCAAGAAATGGTCTGGGGTCATTGATGATCTGAAAATCCCATAAATTGACCATGATCCACATCCTGTCCCTTTTGCAAAGCCACTTTCAGCACACAGACACCTTCCTCTCAGCTACAGGAAGCATCCATGAACAAAGACAGTAGACTACTGAAGTTCCTCTCCTCCAAATCTTTTTCCTGGGACTTCTATTTTGGGCACTATCATGCTTGATATCCGCCATCTGACAGATGACATCTATCATGCTTGACACCTCTGACATCCGCTCAACTCTCCACTGTTGGGGATGTCGGCCGCTTTAATGGTTCGGTCTCCAATTTTTGGACAACAATATGCCTTCACACAACACATGGTTAATTTAGAACAAGACAGGGTTCTAAATTGGCAGCAGGAGGTGACCACAACTTCACCTGTTCTGCTGGTGACAAGTGTCCCAGGGGGACACACTAAAACTGGGGGAAACAGGATGATGGATGAAGTCAGGGGCCAAAGACCCTCCACCTGGAACAATCAAACCTACAGGAACCAAGTCCAGACATGTTTTCTAGCTTGACTTTATCCATCTCCATTATAGTTAAGGTTAGGTTTTGTACAAAAAACTTACAATGGCCTTGTAGTCTTCAGCTGGCAACTTTAAAATGTGTGGAACAACTCCCATGCTGGCTGGGGAATTCTGGGAGTTGAAATTCATCCATCTTCAATGCCATGGTGGAGAAACACTGCTATGGAGAAAGACTACAGCCTGCTTGCTCCCCTTTCACTCTGTCAAAAGGCAAATGCACACAGAAGTTGCGTTCCCACAACAGAGCAAGTGGACCCACACAGCATCTTCAGAAATCTCAGGCAGTTTGCTGATGGAAAGGTTCAAGCATTCATCTTCTGCATCCAGCAGTGTATTCTCTCCTATCGAGCATTAATACCTAATTTTGTACTCCCTGCCAGTTTGCAACCCACAAGTGTTTTAGTACAGGGGCCGTTCCGTTCATGCCACCGTCAGGAGAGGAACAGATCCTCGTGGTGAGCCATGCTACTTAGAGCTGCCTTAATAGCCATGGAAACTCCAGGAGGAATCTCTCCATCCGTTCCTCTGAGATCCGACTCTCACCATGTTCACATCACAGAGCAAACCTTTGGTAAACAAGAGGGGAGGGCTCACACAAGCAACTGTGAAGCCAGCTGCACCTGGATCTATCTATTTCTTCCAAAAGGACACCAGTTGGCAGATCTTAAAGCATGCACTAAGTTTCCCAAGCCAGACCAACAGAAACTCTTTAAAAAAAAGCAGGTTCTTGAATAAACACCAGCATCAAAGTTGGGAAAATCTCACCCGGCAGGAAACAGCTGTGTCCCCCCCCCAACATTTCACCCCAAATTTTCAGGAAAACGTTTGATTTCTGCCAACCTGGATGATTTGCTTCCCTCCACTTAAAAGATTCAAAACTTCGTCAACGGGCAAAGGTAGAATTTCACTGTCTATCTTCCCACCCACCCCTAAAAATCCACTTCTCCATCATAAGCAAGCAGGTGCTGTCTGTAAACTGAGCTCAGCCCAAACTTTTTCCAACGCTGCAGCTTTTCCCTTAGTAAAAAAAAACCGCCAAATAATATGCTCCAATGTATTATACAGTAAAATAGATTACAAATAGGAAATAACCTTGAATTTAAGCAACAAGTTTTGAAAAGGGGAGGGGCTGCCCTTGCAAGTATTGCCCTGCCAAAGAGAAAGATATATCATAGGGCCCCCTCCAAAAAAAAATCCAATAATTTTGGACTTCTCTTCCATCTGTCCATCTCAGTGCAAGAAATCCTGAACAAAAGCTGCTGTTTCTGGAAGAGTGGCAAAGGCCCCTGTTCCCCGAAATCCCTCCCCCCCGGCTTCAAATCAAGGGAGGGCAACCCCTGCACAATGAAACACCCCAGTCTAGGTTGCACGTACCTTAGAAAGAGAGAAAGAGAAAGGGAGACTCACAGGGCGCAAGACACAGCCAAATCGCCACCCTCTCCTGGAGTGAACTGATGACAGATTGGGGAGGGGGAGAACCACGAAGGGGAGGGGGGAGGAAAGAGATGGGGGGGATGTCTATGAATCCCTCTTCCCTTTCTGGAGGGGAAGGGAGGACGGATGGACGGACGGACGGAAGGAAGGAAGGAAGGAAGGAAGGAAGGAAGGAAGGAAGGAAGGAAGGGGAAACCT
>JANHZU010007861.1:21301-32663 GCA_032468055.1 Acrochordus granulatus | reverse complement strand
GGGGGGGATGTCTATGAATCCCTCTTCCCAATCTGGAGGGGAAGGGAGCACGGATGGACGGACGGACGGAAGGAAGGAAGGAAGGAAGGAAGGAAGGAAGGAAGGAAGGAAGGGGAAACCTACAAATCCCCCACTAGCAGAAAAACCACACAATGATCAATGGGGGGGAGTTGGGGAAGGGGGGAATGGGACTGAAAGGGAATTTCCTGCAATTGCCTCGTGTTTGGGGCGAGGGGGGCGATGCACAGCAGGAGGGTGGATTTCTGGGCGCGAAGCAAATCAGAAGAGGCAAAACCTTGACACAACAAAGAGACAAGCGCCGCAAGAGCAGCATACGGTGGGGCAGCCTGTAAATTAAACATAAAGGGGACATTAGATAATTAATGAGTGCCTGCCCGCCTGCAACGCCGCCCCCGGGGCAGAGCAAGCCACTGCTGGCACAAGAGGCAGGAGGGGGGAGCAGCCCACACCGCGGAGCCAATAGAGCTGCGAGGAGGCAGGAGAGAGCCACCGGGAGGCTGAGAAGAAACCACCTGTAAGGGCGAGCGGCACGGCCCCACTCCGAGGGTGCCAGCTGCTCCGGCTGGCATCTGCTCCGTCTCTTGTGAGAAAGAGCGAAGGGGGGTTAGGCTGGATTTGGAAGCTGGGAAGAAAGCAAACTGGGTGAGCCGGATTAACACCCCTCCCAAGGGTGTTGTATTGTATATTGCCAAGGGCAAATAGCACTGACTGTCAGTCAACTCCGAGACCAACAACCCAACTGGTGTGGGATGCCACGCCGATCCAGTTCAGAGCTCCGAGTCTCTTCCAGCCGAACGTGTGGGTCAGAGCCGCTTCGATCAGAAACCCGCTGGACTTTCAGAGGCTGGTCTGAACCCCCAGAAGGCCACACGTTCATCCCACCGGCGCAGAAGGCTTCGATTTCAGGACTGAATCCCTCTGCCAGTTCCATTCTTTGAATCAACTCCAGATCAAGAGGTAAATCTGGAGGTCCGCTCAACAACAAACAAATGGTGCACTGCAGAATTCTGCAATCACATTAGGTAAACAGAGTCAGGAGTCACTCGGAAGGGCCTTGTCAGACTAACAAATCTGATTAAAAGGCAGAAGCGGAAGTCTAAAAATGTATTAACAACCTTATTCTGATTTTTGGCCGCCAGGGATTAAAACAGCTCCCCTCCAACAAAGGATACATAAACAGGAAAGTTCTGCAAAGGCCAACTTCTTTTAAAAAAAAGTTTCTGGAACGTATGAACACAAAGAGGGATTGAATACGAGAAGGCAAGCAAGCATCTGAAATCTCAAGATCCCAATCAAACCACTTTGCGTTGGGATAAATAAGGCTAGGATAATAACTTAAGCACGAACAGGGTGCGAATACCCAGCAATGCCCGAGAGAGTTATATTTATGGCAAATGTGGGAGCAGGAGCATTCACAAGAAAGCAAGCAGGCACTGAATTTTCCACAGAAAGCTCGACTCTTGGAAGCAGAAAGAGTGCCAGGCAAGGAGGCAGCCCACTGCGTATGCAGCTCTGCATACTGTTGTGAATCTGTACCAGGCACTCCTGTGCCAGATGATGGCGTTCCTTACAGGAATAATTTTTCCCATTGTTTCAAGGGGCAAAGACAAGGTTCCCAAAATGGCCTACTTCTGGCAAAGCCAAATAGAAAGGTTGCCCACTATGCTGGAAAAGGAGGTGGTGCCCTTCTGACCCATACCTCCCCTCGATGCATCTTCCTTCCCTCCTCCAGCCCTCTGCAGAGGCTCTCCAAAACCCAAGCTAGCGCACGAAAGCCTTTCATCCATGTTGGGGTGGAAGCCACGATCACGCACCTTGGCTGGATCTGCTGGAATCCAGGTGAAAATAAGAGATGGTCCCGCCCAGCTCCGTTGGCAAGAAAGTGCTCACAGGCTATAGCCCTACAACTTTTCAGCTGTGCCAAATTCCAAGCCACCTTAGCAGCTGGCAGGCATCTGCCCGGATGTGCTCTTGAAATCCAGTCAACCCCTTGTAAAGTAAAAGGTGAAGGTTTCCCCTGCGAGCCATGTCTGACTCCAGGGAGCGCTGCTCATCTGTTTCACAGCCAAGGAGCCAGTGTTGTCCGAAGACGCTTCCCTGGTCAAGTGGCCGGCATGACTATATGCCGAGGCGCACGGAACACTGTTACCATCCCACCAGTCTAGGCGGTACCTGTTTACCTACTGGCAGTTGCATGCTTTCGAACTGCTAGGCTGGCAGGAGCTGGGCACGTTAACAGCAGCTCACCAGCACTTGGGTCTTGAACTTGAGCCTCCAACCTTCCGGCCAACCGCTCAGCCCTTGTCCTGGGATGAAAACTGCAAGAGATGGACCAAGCACCTTGCACGGCAAGGATTCCCCAACTGGCCCCTCTTAGGAGAATCACAGGTCGAGCTGGTCAGCGCAACTGCCTTTGTGTTCCTCTCTTCTTTCCTAGCATGGCTTTGCCCCACTGCTTGGAACATCGGTTTGCCATGCAGCTTGGCACACAACCCCACTGCTCCATCACTATCCTTATGCATAGTCTCCCCACCTCTCTCTCTGAAACATCTTGTTTTCTCCCTGTTCCTTATCTGGGGTTTGCAAACAAGAAGATGCCAGAAGGAACCTGATCGGGATCTAGACCTCCAGATAGGCCGAAAAGGTGGATGGGGGAGGCACACAAAACACATCCCCCCGCTAGCGCGCACCCACAGCATCTTTTGATATGCAAAGCGTGTTTGTCCTGCCTGGTTCAATTCAAGCCTCCTTCAGCCTTTGAGTCACATCCAGGCGCACAAAGGCCCAGGCGAGGAGGGGGCTGGGGTGGGCCAACACACTCCAACCTGCCCACCCTGCCTCTCGCCTGCACATTGTCCTACGCTGAACAAATGCGCTTATTAATCTCTGTCCCAACTGCAGGGCCCCCCTCCCCGCAAACACAGGCATGAAGGAGCTCCCTCCCTCCCTCCGAGGGTGTCTGTGTGTGAGTGCGCACGCACATGCATTAATTGTCTCTCCAGCCTCCAAGGACAGCCGGGGTGAGTCACGGAGCAGATGCTGAGCATGGGAGTTCAAGAGAGATGGGCAAAAGGGCAGCGTGGCGATGCAGCTGAATTCTCCGCAGGTCAAGATGGCTGCTAAGTCAATCCCCAAGCGCTGTTTACCGAGCAGGGGTTACCGAAGCAGCTGTTCCTCCGTCTCTCGACAGCGTACCAAAAAAAGACAGCAAAAAAACAGGGATTAGGGAGCGTCTGCAAAGATTGGCCGCCAGCCGAGGAGGAAGAAAGGGGACGTGCGTTAGTCATGCAGATTTGCAGCTGCAGAGCGAAGTCGATCACGACTGTGGACTGTGACTGTGGTCGTGGGGAAGGGGAAGGGGAGGCCGGCCTTGCCGGGGAGGGCAGGGCAGGGCAGGCACAGCCCTGCTCCCCCCAAGGCAGAGCCCTGGCACGAGCTGGGCGTGCAAACACCAGGAGGAAGAGCCTTGCGAGCTCCAACTTCAGACCATTTCGCTGGCGCCTGGGGCCCAGCGGACCCCAGGAGGGGATCTGTGGAGGTGGCTGGCATTCCCGGGGGGCTGCGGCACCTTGCGCTGGTGAAGCTCTGCGCCAAGGACAGGCTCCCTTCCCACTGCACGCCTTGCCCCGGGTGCCACCAGCCTGTGCCAAGCACACCCGGGAGACGGGCAGAGCAGCTCCGGCCCATTCCCCCCCCTCGCCCAGCCAACCCCTCCCAGGAGACCCCCGTGACAAGGCAGTCAAGCCAGAGAGATGCCCAAAGGTTCCCATGGCAACTGTGGAATGAGAGGGGCAGCTGGCCGGCTGTGGAGAAACCGAGGCAGGAGGGGGGGCACTTCTAAGGGCAGGAGAGCAGAGGCCGGGGAGTCACACGAGGGGCAGTGGTCCCACTCCCCAAAACAGGAAAGGCAGTGGAGTGGGAGGGAAGAGTGTTGCCCAGGAAGCCCCAGGCATGCATCTCTGTACTGGAGAGATTCAAGATGGCTTCACCATAATGACTACAGGTCGTCCTCAACTTGTAACCAAAACTGGGACCAGAATGTCCATTGCTAAGCCAGGCTGTTGTGAAGCGAGTCACCCCCAATTCTCCAACTTTTTTTGCCATGGCGGTTCAGCTGTTAAGGGAATCATCCGGTCGTTAAGCAAATCTGGCTTCCCACACTGACTTTCTTTGTTGGAAACCGGCTGGAAAGATTGCACATGGTGATCACCACGACACCGGGATCCCTGCCTGGCTCACCCCCGATGCAAAGCCAAAACCTGTGGTCTGCCAAGCGCATTCGGTGGGTACTCTTCTCCTGGCCCAGCTGCCACCAAATACGCCTTGGCGTTGGTGAACTTCTAGGTTCAGTTGTCTCCTGTTCATAATGTAGCCTAAACTCGTCTGCAGAAACACCTCTCAGCCTCCTCTGACGTGCTACTGTGCTGACCCCTTAGGGCACAACTGTTCCCTAAATCATTACTGCTCGGCTTGCTTTGTGAGAACTGTCTCTGCTTTGTGTCCTGTGTCCTGCTTTTGCAGAAATGGATATATTCTTGCCACCTCCTCCATTTCCACATGGATTGAGAAAGCCTCCCGGATAGGAGACGAAACATCTACAAATAAAAGTCCAGCTGCCCTTTTGAGGAAGTGTTGCA
The DNA here is from genome assembly GCA_032468055.1 of Acrochordus granulatus. NCBI lineage: Eukaryota > Metazoa > Chordata > Lepidosauria > Squamata > Acrochordidae > Acrochordus > Acrochordus granulatus. Next base: position 28,005 of record JANHZU010007861.1, on the reverse strand, counting down.
TTTTCTGCAACTTTGCTACTAATCCTGACCTGGATTAATGAGGATATACACAGACGCTTCTAGCCAGGTTGCTCTCCGGCTGTCTCTTGTTACAAGGGAGTCAGAGACTGGGCGCAAAGCAGCCATCGCAGCACATCACGCAGGACGAACGGGCAAGGGCCCGACGCACAGAAGCAGCCTCCTAGGAGGACCCAGCCAAACCAGAGACGCCAGCAGCCTGGCGTGACGTCTGTGCTCCGATGCGCTCTGTACTTAAGAGGCCTTTAGAAAAATATCCCGAATCCTTCCTCTGCTCCCACTCCTGGCCCACCGACAGCTTTCCTTGCCCGTGACTTATCCCATGGAGGGACACCCCCTCCCTCCTCTGGCCTGGGAGCCCAAAACCACCTCTGGCCATATCCTGGCTCCTGGCAGGAGGGCAACTGCTGCTAATGTTTTGCACAATCTGTCCAGAGTTATGAATCAGAAACCACAGGACTGGCCAAGAATCTCAAAGGGAGAGGCACAGAGACCTCCGGAACAATGCAGGAAGCCGAAGGTTCAGCTTGGAGCAGAGCAGGGGAAGCCTTGTTGACAGCGGCGGGAGGAGGAAGGTCTTGGGCCAAGAAGAGGCCCCTCCAAGGAGCCCACAAGGCAGAAGATCCAAGGCTGCTGCGTTCAGGAGCCCAGTTTTTCCAAGCTGTTTGGCTGGAGCACGTCCGAAAGAAGACCATGAGTGCGCCAGCGCTGGAGCTGAGATCTTCTTACCTTGGTCCAGAGTCAAGAGGAAGCAGATCCTCTGTGGGATTAAGTTCTGTCAGCAGAGACCCGATTTGGGGTCAGCCCCTGATCGTCACTCAGTTCGGCTAGTCCCAAGAACCAACATCACCGGTTGCTGGATCTGGGACGCGGCTATGCTGTCAGCCAAAAATCCTGCTAAGGATCTCTCCTTGGCTCCTAGCAAAGCCTAGCCTTCCATTCAAGGGCCAGAAACTCAATTTTCTTGAGTACTTCTGCCCCGCTGCCGTTTGTGCGTCACAGTCCTAAAATAGAGGCGATGTGCATACACTCCATGATTCAGAAGAAGGAGATCCCAAAAACTATTCCAGAATTACGCTTTCCCACATTGCTGCTCTGTAAAGCCTGCTTGTACCAAGACGACAGCTTGTTAGGAATTTCCTTAGACGGCTGTTTCTCGACCTTGGCAACTTAAGAGATGCGTGGACTTCAACTTCAGGCCGGCTGGGGAATTCTAGGAGTTGAAGTTTACCCATCTTCAAATTGCCAGCATTGAGAAACTCTGCCTGGGGCAATCCAATTTGGAGGAGTAATATCAAGTACTGTATTATGAATGGAAAATGGCAAGCACCCCATTGGGAAAGGGATTTTCTCTCAGGTTCCAACTCATGTACAAGAAGACTTCTTCTGAGGTGGCCCCACAGTGTCATTCAAGTCCTCTGCCTAACTGCAAAGGTGGGCTCCTCGCTTTCTCTATTTTAGTTTTAATTCAGGAAGACTCTGTCAACTAAGGAACTGTCGATTGAGACATCATCAATTAAGGGAAGAGCAAAAGCTGTTTTGAGGACTGAAAATTCCTTAACCAGCTGATGGTCCTTAGTTTGTTTCCAACCATCTCTGAAGAACAGCAACTGGGGAGACACCAACCAAAGGTCCAACAGTAGCTTTGGGAGACCATTTTCCTTCCCAGCCCATCTGCTTTCCGGCTGCTTTCTGCCTTCTTGCACAGTTCAGTGAGTCTCCGCCAAGTCTTCTGTCTCCACAATACCCCAGAGATTCTGCCCTCCCCACATGCAATAAGGGGGCTGGTTTTGCAGCTGCCGCCTGCCAGAGCATCTAAAGCAACCCTACCGGAGGAAAGTCTCACCATCTCCAGGATCAGGGACTTTCCTGGGAAAATGCTCTGATAATAAATAGCAAGGGTTGAAAATCCTCCTAGCCAACGGAAAAAGGGTACCCCAGCTTGCATTAAAAAAAAAACTGTCCTGCACACCAGAGAGCAGTGGCGCTCAGGTTCTTTTTTCAATCATTCCTCAGTACTTTGAGGAAGTGAACCATAAAAATTAGACACTGATTCGGTGCTATCAAATTGGCAACCACATAAATGGATTTTTTCTCCAAATTTGGTCCTGTCCCTCTTCCAACAGTGCACCCATCACCGCTACATCTGAACCCACCCACTTACTGCTCTTCTTCTTCTCCTTTTCCTTCCCTTCCTCTTCCTCTTCCAGGAATAAAAGGAACTGGGTCTTTGCACTGGCTAACTAAGTGCCTTCAAATCAACTTTTGCTTATCAGCCAGGTAATTAGCGTGATAGCTCTCCTCCCAAGTGGAGAAGCTATCCAGGGCTTCAAGGTTTCTCCCCCCCCCCAGAGAAGAGAGGCAACCTTGAGACAGAGCTCTACCCAAACCACCTTTTACTCCTTTTGCTTCCAACTACCAAAGCATCCCAACCAGACATCTTCGGCAAGAAAAGATGAATCCCGTTCCAAGCTGCAGCCCACCAGCGAGCCAAGGATCACTCCTCCTGGCCAGCCGTGTCTTCAGAAAAGGGGAGAGGCAGAACAAAGTTGTGGGAATGACCGGCTTCCACGCTTGCTCCACATCCTATTTCTTGCAAGCAGGAAGAGAATGGGAGGAACGAGAGACACCATTAGGGGTGGGGGGAGGCGATTCACATCATGGCTGAAACATCTGCTAATAATGTCTCTGGAGGGGTATAAAAGCCCAAGGTTTTGGGCAGAGGCATCCAAAGGGGAGGGAGGCGATGCTCCCCTTGGTGAGAAATGTCAGGAGGTTTTGCTGCCGTCAGTTCCCGGAGGCCCCTCCGTGCTGATGGGGGAGAGGGTGGCCGGGGTGGGGGGAACCACAACGCAACAAGCAAAACAATTTGCTTAAACTGAGAAGAACTTAAGCTGAGAAAAGGGAAGAGTAGAACGCAAGTCGGCGTCCCCTAGTGGGGGATGTTGTGTCTCTGTGGAATTATAGCGCCCCGTAATATCGGGCGTGAGCTTGCAAAGGGGTGAAGCCTACAAGAACCCATTCAAAAGCAAGAGGCTTCAAAGTTGGATGTGCACCTTGTATTAAGCAAGCCACGGTGCAGCAAATAAACTATGATATGCACACGTAAGGGCTGGTCTCAGAAGGGACCCTGGCAAGGAGCCGAAGCCACCTTTATATCGGAAAGGCAGCAGGACCTCCGCCATCTTCTCTGTCCCTCGGCACCCCCAAATCAGCTCTCTCCCGTTTTGCAGTCAAGACTTGCAACCTCCCTGGTTGTTTGCAGTTGCCGTCCACTGCCTGCAGCAGATAGCAGATGTCAGAGCAAGGCGGCGAGAACCCGGCATGCAAGTTTTGAGCTGAATGCTCTTGTTTACCCTGCCTAATGCAGGCCAGCAATGACCATAAATGACAGACTAGCCAAATGTCCTTGTGACAGTGGGGGGGGGACTTTGACCTCCAACATCCTGCTTTCTGCACCTGGTCCCAAAACATTTAAGGTGCCCCAAGATGGAAGTTTATTAAGTAAGATGGGGCAGCCTTCTTGATGTCCGGACCCTCCCCCTGCCAAAGAAAAAAAAATCCCAAGAGAATATCAAGCTACTTCTCCCCAGATCTATCCAACCAACTCTGTCCAGAAAAGAACAGTGGGAGAAGACTCCTGCTTGGAACCAGCTAATGGCCTTGGTAGCATTCAGGGTGGCACCACCGGTTCGAGAGTCTGGAAGAACAGAGAATAGAAAATGCAAAACTTTGAGGATGGAAACTCAGGATGTGACAACCACTACAGCAAAAGGATGATTTCAAGCTCATGTCTTTTTATTAGTGGAAAAAAAAAAGGTAGAGGTTTCCTCTGCCAGTCGTGTCTGACTCTAGGGGCAGTGCTCATCTCTGTTCCCAGCCGAAGGGCCAGCGTTGTCCGAAGATGCTTCTGTGGACATGTGGCCGGTGTGAGTATATGCCAAGGCACACAGAACGCTGTTACCTTCCCAGCAACTTCGGCAGTACCTATTTATCTACTTGCTAGGCAACCCTACAAATGGAACAATATTAAAGAATAGCAGCAATAGAGTATTATAAATACAGATAGTCCTCAATTTGCAACCATTCATTTAGTGACTATTACTTACACTGGCACTGAAACAAGTGACCTGCAAACAGTCCTTGTACTTACAACCATCGCAGCAGCCCCCACGGTCACATGTTCAAAATTCAGGCACCTGGCAACTGGCATGTATTTACAACCGTTGCAGCATCTCAGAGTCGCTGACTGCCATTTGTGGCCTTCCCAGATGACAGCAAAGTCAATGGAGGAAGCCAGATTTGCTTAAACGATGATGTGATTCACTTAACAGCTTCAGTGATTCACTGAACAACCAAAGGTCGGAAAATCAGGCGCAAGTCAGTGAACCACTGCCTTGCTCAGCAATGGAAAGTCTGGTCCCAATTGTGACCGTAAGTCAAGGACTACCTGAATGTGATTAGGAGGTACAGCTGGGGATAAAGACAGGGGAAATCGTCATGGGTTGGGAGGGGGAAACATTATGACCGAGAAACTGGAGGCAAGTAAGCTGGAAATGGGGAGGTCAGAGGGGACCCACAGCAAAGCAAAGGGGCATGATCAGGGTGCACCAAAGCTACTCAGAGCTTTGAAAGGAAGTGACGCATCCCTGCTGCACCTTTCAGAAAGTTTCCTAAAAACCCCGAAGCCATTTCCACGCAAGGCTGCTCCAAAACCATCTCACAGCCCAGAACTTTACTCCGAGAACCGCTGCAGTCTCCCCTCTGCGTGGTTCCCAAATAAAGCTGCAAAATGCGAGAAGCGGGAGAGAAAGAAGCCGTGCTTCAGTCGCTATGAAATGTGCAGATCCTTCTGACAGTTCCCAGAGATTGCTCCACGATCCAGCTGTGGAGTGAGGCAGCAGCTTTTGCCCACCTTTTTCGGACTTTCACAACGCCCAAGAACAGCCCTCCCGCACCAGGACTATAAATCCCATGATCCCCTGCGGCACAAGGTCACACGTTCCGAAGACGATTCTTGAGCAACAGCCAGGTAAAGCTTTGGGGGCTTTAAAATGTAACCATCCAGCTGCATTGCAAAGCAGCTGGATGAACCTCTGGCAAGGATTGTCCCAAGGGAAGCGCAGGCGGGTCAGGCCGGATGACTTTAAAGATCCCAAATTCCAGCCTGAAAGTGCTGAAGGTCAGGGAAGTTTCAGCAAGCTGCAACAAACTGCAGCGTTTATTTACGAACCGTCTGTGCACACACCCCACGTGGACTCCTGGAGGGTTTACGTTCGTAGGAAACACACAGAGCGACTGCTTAAGAACGGAAATAAAAATATAAAGCTGCGATGTTAGTAAACACCCATGCAGTAAAGAATTAATAGAAATAAATACAAATGCAATAAATAGCAATCTCTCTTCATTTCCCCAGTGACTTTGACACAATTGCATTTTCTCTGCTTTCTGGAAGGCCACGAATGAAGATGCCCCAGACCCAAAGGAGCCACGAAGGGCAGAGGTCAAGTTGCCAAGGGGTGGAGGTCTTGCAGGGACCCAGAGTCCTCAAAAATATAGCAAGATGTTTCTACGGGCAAAGCCTAGAAGAACCATGATTACAAACAAGTCTTCTGGACCTTCTTGTTTTATTAGATTTATAACCCATCTTTCTGGGTACAACTCAAGCTAGCATACGTGCCTCCTCTTGTTTTCCCCACAAGCACCAGATGTTTATTGGGATGCTGGGCTGAGACCAAGTGACCCATCCCACTTCCTACCAGGAGGAGGATCAGAACTCACCACCGCCTGGTTTCTACTCTGGCAGTCTCACCGCTAACGCCCAACTGGCTCTGCTTTTGCTTTGAAGCATTATAGCCAGGAAGGGGCAAAAAAGTTAAGATGGTGCCCAAAACTGTCTGTATCTGAGCCCAGAGGGTTTTTTTAAAAAAAAACATGCATCGCTTTGCATCTTCTTTGTAAACATCTACTGTATTAAGTTTGCTAGCTGCGTCAGGCTTCTATGAGCAAAATTGGACGTCTTTTTTTTTTTGGTAAGATTTTTGAGATCAGGCCAAGCTTCTTGACCTCGGGTGTCATAAAAATACTGAAGCCAAGCCTTTCCTGAACAAAGCAGCCGAATCAAATCCAAATAAAATGCAGACACCGGGGATGCATTGGGGACCTTTCTATGCTGCACAAATGAACTGGAGCTGCAGATATCTGCAACAGCTGCCAAGCAGAACAAATGAAGCAGTCAGAAAGACACCCGGAGATTTCATCGCCCCACCCCAGTCCCCAAACAAGAAGGGCTGGGCGACTCAACTCTTAGCCCAGGAAGCGTGCATTTGCAGCCCCACAATACACAACCGCACTGCTGACCTCCTAAAGCAAGGAAGATTTACAGCTCCCTGGAGGGCTAAGTGCTCATTTATTAAAAAAAAGGAATTAAAAATATGCAAGAAGGGAAGGCCCCTGGGGTCTCAATTTTACCTAGCGATCTGCCTCGGCACCTCCCACCCACAGGCACCCACCATCAAAGTGGGGCATTCTGCACGGTCGGTCAGCCTTCCCTCAGACGTTTGCAAGGGGGGAGTTCCCCCTGCAGGCCCCGACTAGGAAGAAAAAAAGAAAAAGGAAGAATAATACAGCCAGAAATCCTCTCCCGCTCGTGATGGAAACAACACTGCTTTTTTTTGCCTTGACCT
>JANHZU010007861.1:8815-21201 GCA_032468055.1 Acrochordus granulatus | reverse complement strand
GGAAACAACACTGCTTTTTTTTGCCTTGACCTGTGACTCCAGGAATCTTCCAGATAAATCATCTCAGGAACTTTAGACAATGAGGCTGGGGACTCTGCCGGGCAGGAGGAGGAGAAGGAGGAGGAGGAGGACGGGGGGGGGGAGCCGGAGAGAAAGGAATTCTGTTGAAATCAGAGGCAGCTGCTCCTCGGGTGGGGGGGCCGGAGCGGTCGGCTCCTGGGGGGAGATTGCAAGCATTCCCACCAAGCGACCCAGACAGGCAGGGAAGGGGACACCCAGAGATGCTCGCTTGCCCCTTCCTCCAGATTCCTCCCAGCCACCGTTCCCGGGTTGTCTTGGCCCCCTGCGAGGGGCAATGACGTCTCCAAGGGGCCAGACCCGTACAGTGCGCAGACCCACACAGGCGAGCAGGAGCTCCACAGAGAACAACGCAAACCTCGCCTGAAATAAATCAGCGCTTCTCCGCCTCCACCTCAGAAACCTTAAGGTGCTGGAATTCGACTTCCAGAACTGGGCATGCTGGCCGGGGAATTCTGGGAGTCAAAGCTGAGGTCCCCCTTATGCCAGCCGGGGAATTCTGGGAGTCAAAGCCACAGTTGGGAAACGCTTAAACAAAGGCATTATCAGACTCTTGTATCTGCCGAACAGCAGCTGAAGATGAATCAACCAGGAATGACCTTGTGCTCCCTTGGGAAAAGGTGCCAACTGCAGCCTCAGCTTGCCCATTCACCCCGCCTGCAACTTTGGGCAGAGGAGGTGAAGAGTGACCCAGCGTGCCAAAGCAGGGGAGGGGGGGAGACTTGACCAGCCAGACCTCTAACCCTGGCAGCCCTGCCCCGGGGAAAGTGGGCAATTTTGGGGGTGTAAAGGATTGTGTAAGCACAATTCAGGTCCACATTGCCAGGGCAGAGAAGGAAGCCCCAGTCAAGCCACCCACAGATTCACCACACACGCACGCAGGCACACACTCCCAGCCTCTGCTTCCAACCATTTGGAGCTGCGCCCCCCTCTCCCCCCGCCCCGGCATTCCTGCAAGGTAACGCCAAGTTAGGCGCAAAGAGACAGTGTGAGCACTATCCGGCCTGCCTTCCACCAGATGTTTGCATAAATAAGGCAGCTGCCCTCTAAGCTAACAAGGTCAGTCCCTGGCTCCAGCAAGCCGAGCAAACAGGCTGGGTTTTGGCAGCCACACAGCGCTGGGCTTGGCACTCGCTGCACTTCGGCTTCCTGAATTCTTCAAGCATCAAGAGCAGCAAAAAAAGAAGAAAAAAGTGGAGAAAAATAAGCATCTTAGCAAAACCCTGGGCTCCCTGCCACCAGCCTGCTTCCCCACTGCCTCGAAATAAGAGGCTTCCTTTGAACTGCAGCAAGGGGGACCGCTGGGCCGGGGTCCCAGAGCTGCGGTTCCAGCGGTGGAGGGGAAGCAGATGCAGGGGGCCCTGTGCCCAAGGCCTTGGGGGCAGAGAGAAAAGGGCAAGAAGAACCCTGCAACCTGGCAGGAAAACCCAGGTCTGTTTGTGGGAAGTTGCAGCTTAAAAGTGAGGAAACATGATCCCCTCCCTTCTATCAAGGACAAAACAAAGGCAGCTAGGGTTTGCTTGAACCCAGTTTGTTTAATAAGCCTTGCGGGTCTCGTTCACGCATCATGGAATGTTTTACAGGCTGCAACCAGGTTTCATGGATCACGCATAGCCAAAGAAGCTACGATATGCTCCAGCACGCTGTTTCCCCAACTTGGCAACTTTAAGATGTGTGGATATCAACTCCCAGAATTCCCCAGCCAGTAAAATTCTGGGAGCTGACGTCCACACATCTTAAAGTCGCCAAGTTGGAGAAACTCTGCTCTAGCATATGGTATGCGCCCAGCCAATCAACAGTAACTGAAGACCCCACCCAAAGGAGGTAATCCTGGAACCACTGTCAAAATCCAGCTTTGGAAAAAGTAACTTCAAGAGCCAGCTTAGCATAGGTGTGAACCAGATCAGAGGGTCCCAAATCCCACCCCAGAATCCTCAAGTGTAGACAAACCGGGTTTCCTTTCCTTTGTTAAACCATATTCCTGCAAAGTTCTGTTCCAATGGAAGACATTCTAATCTCGGCTTCCGCTGCAAGTACAAGTAATGAAAACTTCAATAAAATATGGATTTATGACCCATTAAAAGATGAGTGCTGGTACATTCCCTTTGCACACACCAACCCTCAATGTTTCACTAGAGACGTGCGTTTGTGCATTTTCCCATATTTGTCTGCAACCAAAGAGCTAGACAACTGCTGGATCCGAGATACATCAGCCTGGGCTTTGAGTAGTTTCACTCCACAGGGTCCAGATGAGGTGGAAAGGGCAGCAGGCACTCTGCACATGTTTACAGGAGCGTGCTCCTTCAACAAGAGAGAAGACTGCCTGCCTGACCATCCCAGTCGGAAACAGTCCTCCCTAAGCCGAGTCCCGGCAAATAAAGGAAGCTCAGGTCAAGTCTGCCTTACGGACCAGTAAAAAAGCTCTACTGAAAGAAAAAAAGAAAGAGACGTTTTTGTCTGCTGGTGTCACTGCATATTTTCCCAGCATTTCACCTCTACGAGCAGCCTTCCAATCGCTGCCCGCCCCATCTCGGCGCCTGCAACTCTTCTTTGTTTTAAATATTATAAAGCAAGCCAGATGCTGTCTCTAATCCCCCCAGATGGTGGGGATTTGCAAACACGTTAGAAAAAGGCAGCCCTGTTTGCGAGCCAGCCTCTCCGCCGCTACTGCATCTCGCCTGCCCGCCCCGGGCTCCCTCCTCCCTATCCCACCTGGCCCCAGATTAAGAGCAGACAAGGTATCTCTCCAGGTACACGTGGACACCTCCACGGGGCTGATGGGTCGGGGGTAAGGGGGACTGGGGTCCCCAGGGGAATGTGGGCCCAGGGGAGTCGAGCGGGGAGCAGTTGACACAATGCCTCTGCCCAGGGATTAGCGGCAAAGTCTCCGTGGAAATCTCCCTTGAGGCTCTAAGAAAGCATTTCTCAATCTCGGCAATTTTCAGAGGGATGGATTTAAATTCCCAGAATCCCCCAGCTAGCTAGCTCATGTTTGCTGGGGAAGCTAGTTGGGGAATTCTGGGAGGCAAAGCCCACTCCTCTTAAAGTTGCCGAGACCGAGAAACATGGCTCTTTACTCTTCCCAACCTGGCCCACTCACCCACGCAAAACACAACCGCGTAATTGGAAAAAGGCTGATCCGGATCATCGGTTGCAAGAGGCCACCTTCTCCTCCCTCTGGATGGGCATCTGGGAGATCTCATGGCAGGAGGAAAGGAAAGTTGGAAGTAGGTGAGGAGGGGGACAGAGACTCTGGCTGCTCCAGAGGCAACCGGCAAGTAAACCGGCAGACTAGAAATCGGGGGCCATCTCTGCTCTGGAGTCAAGACTTAGCCTCCCCACTTGATGGTCCCACCGGGTGGGACAAAGCGGGGAAGAAGACCATGGCCTGAACTTCATAACCCAAGACATACTGGCGTGTGACTCATTCCAGTCCTTGGGTAACCCCAAGCAGACGCCTTCATTGCGATAACCCCTAATAAGGTGCTTGGTTTGGTTTTTGCTCTGTGTGAACTTCATCACTGGGATTTCTTCGTCATGCTGGGATGAAACAACAAGAACTTGAACAGAGGTCTCCACTGAGTCACTCCATCATTGTGGTTTTGGGAAAAATGACCACAGAAATGCCATCCCTGCTGAAAATTGACATCATCAGGGACTGGAAAGTGTTTGGTATCTGGGAAATGAAAGCACACGGAGGACCACAGCAGACATCAGACACAGAGCTTTGTCCTTTGCCCACAACTGCCAAGTCTTGCACCTCTGGCCCTGATCTTCAGAAGCTCCTCTCTTCCTCATCTTCACCAAAACGTGTAAGTCTTCATCAGTAGACTATCCATGGAAGTGGGGGTTCTTCACATAATGTATGTCAAGGTGTATTTAAACACCTTTTTCTCTTGCATTATTTATTTGGCTGCATTAAGCCATGGTTTATAAAACTGGTTGGTTGAAAAAAACCCTCAAGGGGCTGAGTACCACAACCTGCTTAAGTAAATTGCACTTTACAAATTGCAAGGGATGAGCTGACAAAACCACTCACGGAATTACAGGAAAGCTGTATGAAAGATAGACTCTAAGCCATGCATTATTTGAGCTTCATATATTTTGCAGTTCAACTACGTGTCCTCCAAGGAACCCAGTTTTTGAGGTTCACGTGACATCAAACCCTCATTTAACACCAACCTGGCCTCTTTCGTTCCCCACCAGAAACCCCCAATCTGGCACCTTCCATCAACAGCACCTAATGACCAGTCAGCTGCTCAGCAGGAATTCGAGAGTTGAGCAAAGATGAGAGTTTCCAGGATGCAATCTACATTTCTCACTCATTATTCTGTGGCTGGGAAACATCTTGCATCTCAGGAACCCAAATCCATGTCTTCCTGCCAGGGAACAAAGACTGTGCCCCCCCACCCTCAGGAGAGGCACAAGCCCCGAGGCCCCAGTTTCAACCAGGGAGGAGGAAAATGGCTGAGAAGCCTGTCCCCAAAAAAGCAAGTGCTATGTCTTCCCACCCTGGTTTTCTTACAAGCAAAGAAGGTGCCACGGTGGGATTCTCCAGCTCAAGGTTGCACTTCCTACAGCGTCTGCCACACTTCCTTAATTGCAGCATTTGGGGGGGGGCAGGGGAGTAGGAGGAGAGACTAGCATAAAGCAGCCTCAAAGGGCTTCAAAACATTATTTTACATTTTGACAAGTTGTGCTCAAATCACACCAGCCCTTACTATTCCCATCTGTAAAATGGGACCAGCCCAGCCTCGAATAAATTCATCTGACAGTAAGAATGGCAGTCAAGACGGTCTGCAAGGAAGGGACCATGACAAAACATGGATTGAGGCAAACCGAGTGTGACATCAGGACCCACCACGTGGTTTGCACCAGATGCCTGGGAGAAGACCCTCACCACTCCCCAAGAACGCTTATGAGAGTCTCTGGTCCTGAGAACTGGGGTACACTTCAGCAGCCCCCTCCCCCAGAAAGCAAACCCAAGAAAAAGCATTGAAAGGAAAAAAGAGGCTTCGAATGTGCTGGAAATCCCAAACAATAAAAAATAGGAAGTGAAGAGGAGAACCACGGGAAAAAGAGAGAGGAACTGGGCCTGTGTGTGCACGCGCGTGCGCACGCACATGCAAATCCAGTTTAGCACATGGAGAGAAGAGAGAGAGAGGTGCTTTGTTGATGACCCAAGTCCTTTTGGCAAGCCTGCCCCGGGAACACTGGCCACCGGCCCAGTTCAGCGCTGAACTTAAACAAACTCCCGTTGCAGCCATCTGCTTGATTTTAAAATAAGTCAAACAATCTGTTGAGCGGTGGGTGATCAAGTTTCCATCTGCGCGGACGCCTGCTCGCCTGCCTGGAGCCTCCTGTGCCTCTCACAGCCAAACGCTCCCAGCAGCCCATGTGGCTGTGCTAATTCCTCCAGGAAAAGGAGAAACCAGACCTGGCCGCCACCACCTTCATCCCTGCCTGAATTCCTGGCCAGAGCCATAACTCTTTTGGCAGCCACTCACCAAAGACGGGGTCTAACAGGGAGGAAGGGGCAAAGGTGGTCCTTAGGCCGAGCAGGGCGCAAGAAGAGACCATTCAGCCCTCCGGAGGAAGCCTGGTCTGACCCTGTGGGCAACGGAGCAGGTGCCGGGCTCGATCCTGGACCAAGTTGGGTCCATAACATCCCACCGGGCTCCGCGTCAGTGCTCCTCATCGAGCGAAGAACACTGCTCGCTGCTGCTCAGCATGGCCACCAGGGTCCTTCCTGGCCTCCCGCGAGATCTTGGCTGAACCGATGGACCCAGAGCAGTGCTTTTCGTGCAGCAGCTTCACGATGGGTGGGCTTCAACTCCCAGAAACCCCCAGTTAGTAAGACAGGCGAAGCCCACCCATCGTAAATTTGCCACATCTGAAAAGTGCTGCTCTGGGTCCACCAGAAACATTCGGCCAAGATCTCACGGGAGGCCAGGAAGGGGCTCGACCTCCCCAGCTGAGCAGCATCGTGACTGTGCGTAGAGACGCCCTCTCCGCCGGAGGCTCCTCCAGCGTGTGGATGCCCACCAGCCAACAATTCCAATCAACTCCCTCCTCGGAAGGCTGAGGGACGCAGCGGGGGGAGAGGGGATGGGTGCAATTTCCCTATTTGAATTCTCAGCCTCGATGTACCTAAACTGATAAGGCGAATGTGAGAGCTCTCCGGGTGGAAAAACGCAAACGAGAAAATCAAGCGGTCTTCCTGTTCAACTGCAAGGAAGAAAGCCCCATAGTTGCTCAGCAACAATGCGCCGCCGTTGTCTGTTATCTCTCCAGGCTGGTTCCCATGTCTGACAACTGCCAGAAACACCACAAGGTGCAACTACCACTGATCTGGCAAAAGGAAGAACTGAGGGGACATCGCATCGAACTCATGCCTGCCTCGGGGCCCCTGCAATCTGCCACCGCAGTCTGTGCATGACAAGAGTCCCCGGTCCCCACTGGATGCTGTTCGTTGCACCAGCCAGCCCATATCACATTTGGGAGTCATGCATGACGAAAGTGAACGCTGGAACACGCTCAGAATGTGCAGGCAAATATACAGAGAAACATCTGAATCAGGAATCAACTAGTGCAACCTTGAGCTGGGAGAAAACCAGCCAGTACAGAAGGAGTCCTCATTTAGAGCTCGCCTCATTTAGTGACTGTTTGCAGTTATAGAAGTGATAAAAAAGCAAGTTTACAACCTGCAATTTTGGCAGGTCTGTAAAACAAAGGAAAGCTGGAGGAAGGTCATAAAATTGTTATTTTCCACTTAGTGACCACTTTGCTTCATGACCAGGTTGTCTGTCCAATTGTGGTTACTGAATGAGGATTACCTGCATAGTATCTGCTGTGCCCCCTGGCAGGCGAATAGTGCTAACCTTCCTTCCAGCATAGATGGTGGTTATCAATAGGGACTAGCGGATTGGGCTGGTTTTGTTTCCCTCCCCTTTCACCAAAGTCACCTGGCAGTGGTTGTTGTACTTCGGGCTTTTAACGACACCCTATTTTTGAAATGCTGCTCATTGTGGGCAAAAATTGAGCAAGATGCACCCCGTCTGAACTCAGTGTTAATTACCTTCCTGCTTTCTGAAGAGCTTAACCTGGATCCAGATGCCTTGGAAAAAAGGGTAAGCAATAAATCTGATTACTATGATCCTTAAAAAAATCACACTGGCTGAGCTCACACAGCACACCAATTGGGTTTGTTTTAAACTCAGTTTCTTGATTTTGCAATGGTTGGTTTGCTGTAAGATGTGTTGCCAGGCCATTAATTAGGGTTTGTAAACCGCAGGAACTGGGGCTTACGTGTTACACAGACTCAAACCCCAATAAATCCCCAAGTGGCTTAGTGTGATCTGAATGCAGGTAGCAGAAGATCATGCATTAAGTTTTCCCTTAAAAATGCAACTTATTACATGATCATTCAGTCTCTGCTTTACTACCGCACCTGATCGTTATGAGAATAAATTGAGGAAGGCTGCAACTGCATACAGGAAGTCCTCAACTTATGATCATTCATTTAGCGACCATTCAAAGCTACAGTGGCACTGAAAAAAGGGACTTATGACTGGGCCTTGCATTTACAACCTTTGCAGCATCCCCATGGTCCTGTGATTAAAATTTGCAACTGGCATGTATTTATAATCACTGCAGCATCCCAGGGTCATGTGATCACCATTTGCAATTTCCCAACCAGCTTCCAACACGCAGTCAATGGGGGAAGCCAGATTCATTGAATGACTGCATGATTCATTCAACAGCTGCAGCGATCTGCTTAACAAACAAACAAAATGTTGTAAAATTGGGTGCATTTCACTTAACAACTACCTTGCTTAGCAACAGAAATCCTGGTTGTGGTCATAAATCGAGGACTACCTGTATTTGCGCTTGCATTGGTGGGTTTAGGACTCTGAGAAAGGCAAATAAACAACAGGTAAAGAGAAGGGAACTAGAGCAAAGCAGCAAGAGCAAGAAGGATGGGGCCGAATTAAAGCAATTACATGTTTTTTTTCATGGTAAAAACACCACCACCGCTGCAAGCACAAATCCCATAAAGCAGCATGAAAGAATGCAAGCGGGAAAGACAATGAATGGTGGGCCTTTGGCAGTGGGGAGTGTTCTTGGAAGGAAAAGCCACGGGGGGCGGGAGGCAGGAAAGACCCACTGCAGGGGAGGTGGAAGGGCCTCTGGACAAGGAAACCTCATTTTAGCTCTTCGCTCAAATTTTCCCTGGAGCAGACAGAGGAAGGCCTGGGCTGTGCCGCCAGTCGGTCCCAGCCAGAAAAATGCTTTGGCTCCGCACTGCTAAGAGCCCAGGCCAGAAACAGCCCTGGAGAATAAACACAACCCAGCCTGGCCACGGACTGGAGCCAGAAACCACCAGAAACAGCCCCCGGGAAGGGCGAGCACTCAC
Source organism: Acrochordus granulatus (assembly GCA_032468055.1). Classification (NCBI taxonomy): domain Eukaryota; kingdom Metazoa; phylum Chordata; class Lepidosauria; order Squamata; family Acrochordidae; genus Acrochordus; species Acrochordus granulatus. Next base: position 12,707 of record JANHZU010007861.1, on the reverse strand, counting down.
CCGCAGGTTCTAGCCAGGAGGCTGAGCAAAGAGCTGGCCTGTGTGCAGCCCCAAGCACCCCGTGCAATCACCAGTGGTGAAGCCAAATGTGCCAAGAATGGCCAGCACCAGCCGGGGCGCCATGGGTCTCCCATGGGAGGGACCGTGCAAAGGTTCAAGTCAAGCGAACCCTTGACCCCTCCGCCAGTTCCCCAGGCTGGAGGGGGATGTTTTCAAGCTGCCCGCCCACAAAAGGAGGGCAGCCCGTCAACTGAGCCCCACAAAGCCCTAAAAAGCTAAAGGCATTTGCACCGCTTCTCCTTGAAGGAAGCGCAGTCTCAAGTTCAAAGGACAGCAAAGACAAATCTTCCATGGCATTTTCTACCACTGCCCAGCCCAAACGGGGGTCCTCCAGGGATGCCAATTTCCACTCCCCAAGGCTGTGCAGGATGGGAAGGGCACTCAGGGCACTTGAATGGGCCAGGTGGAAGAGACTCCCCCAGATCAACAGGAGCACCAAGGTTGTTTTGGGGTGCCTTCAGCTTTCCAAAGAGGGGGACCCAAAGTATCCTTACCATATCCAGAGAAATTGGCTCCCCTATTAACACGTTTGCTCTCTGTAACAGAAGAACAGACTCCCATTTATGGGAGACTTGCAGAAAGGATTCCTTAGTCCCAAGAAAGAGGAAAATCAACAGAAGAGAATCTCTGCAGCTCAGGATTGAATTGTGGGGTCCTTGATGCTCTCTGAACTTCATCGTTTCCTTGCAGACGTTTCTTTACCCAACTAGGTGACATCATCAGCGCTTACCACACCTCACCGCTATTGATGACGTTACCTGCTTGGGTAATGGAAATGTCTGCAAGAAAACAACCAAGTTTAGAGAGTACCAAGGACCCTCAAGAGGACAATCTGAGAAAGAAGTTTAAAATAACCCTGCCTTGATTTTCCTTCGTAAGATGAAGTAGAGAGAAACTCTGATGACCTTTCAAGACTGCTTCCTACCGTAGGGTAGCAAAGAACATTCCTCTGTTTGTTCCTTGATCTGGCCTACCCCGAAGGGCTGACGCCAGGCTCCTGATGCTTAGCTGAACACCCCTGCTCCGAGCTCTGCCAAAGCAGCCAAACGCTGCAAAGGAATCCTGGGCTAATGGCTGACTCCTCTCACCCACAACTAGAACCCTAAGGTCACTTGGCTTAAGCAACCTTAAAATGCCATCATTTTAAGTGGCCTCACAAAAGCTCACAGCCCTTAAGGTCCCCAAGGGCCTCTTGTGTCCGAAGCAAAGATTAACGCCATGACCTTCTCAACGCTGAACAGACTCGCAAAGACTGGCAAACCCACAACCTGCCTTGGTGTGCGAGAGAGGCCTGCCTGGCACCCTTCAGGGCTGCGTCTGCCCCAAGAGAGGGCAGCTGCCTCGGGGTTGCAAGCGGCGGAAGGAAATCGACTCAGGAACAGCTGGAACCCTTCTTGCTGGAGGGCTCTGCAGATCCAGCCCGGTGCATGCAGAAGTATGCAAACGTCATGTACTCTGCCCTCTTCAGAAAAGCTTTCTTTTCTTTTTGCTTCTGCACAACACAGCTGTTGGTGAGGAAGGCAGAGAGATGGAAGGGAGGGCAGAGAGGGACCGAGAGAGAGAGAGAGAGAGAGAGAGAGAGAGAGTTGGGCTGCAACCAGCAGAGACCAGGCCAAAGGCCAAATGTCTACACGGAGAGCATCTTCTAAGCCATCCACCCTTGAGGGACTGGTCAACTTTTGTTGGCACCACCTGCCTGCCTCCACACCATCGGCCACAGCCAGGCAATAAAAGCCCCTCTGCAGGAAAAGAGGTCGTCTCCTCTACCTTTAAGGAGGCAGCAGAAGTTTGTGCGTGCACATGCGCACACACAGCCTTGGCAGGGTCAGGAGTCTGCCACAGGATAAGCATGTGACCCATCTCTTCAGCTGGCCAGGCAATGGATTGAAAAACAAGAGCCACGTGCTTTGCTCCAGCAAGGTGGGCATCAGTTTCCAACCAGGCGCCTGAGCCGCTGACTCAGAAGCTCACCCAGTTGGATTGCACAAGATATTTTTGCAACTCAACACACAGGTGACTTTTGAAAACAAGGTTACCTGCAGCTGGCTTATGGGCTGTTTATTCACAAAGGGTTTCGGGCTGTTGCATCCCTCCAGGCTCTTTGCAGCTTGCAGAATGCCATGAAGGCTAAACATAAAAGCCGTCCAAACTGTGCAGAAGAGTATCCACCACAATTGGGAGCAGAAGTTACGCTGTTAAATGGGTCATGCCCAGTTTTATGATTTTGACGTGGTTGTTAAGCAAATTGCCACAGTTGTTACATGAATCGCACGGTCGTTAAGTGAATCCAGCTTCCCCACTGACTTCACTTGTTGGGAAGCTCACAGATGGCAACTGCATTACTTCGGGACCCTGCAACCACTGTAAATGCGTGCTGGTTACCAAGCGCCCCAATTTTCATCACATGACACTGGGATACTGCAACTGTTGTGAGTGTGAGGACTGATTGTAAGTTGCTTTTCTCAGTGCTGCTGTAACTTTGAGCAGCCACTAAACAAATGCTTGAAAGTCAAGGACTGCCTGTATTCTGAATCTCTCTGGCCTTCGAAGGGCCAGCAAGAAGCATCTCTTCCTAACCCCAAAGCAAAGAAAGCTGCTTGTTCCAGGAAGCTGAATCCTGCCAGGGTCCACGTCACGGGTGTTCTGGAAGATTTGCATTGGGAAAAATGTAATGCTGAGGGTGAGACATTTTTGTTGCAGCAGCCTTGCATCTACCAGCTGCCAGTCCACTCAATTTGAAACATCTCCCATTTCCAACTGTTGGGGAAAGGAAACCCCAGCCTGCTAAAACGGTAACTGCTTCATACTCCCTATCCAGCCCCAAGTGCCAGGCCAACAAAGGGAGCCTGTCCAGGCAAGAGAAACGGCCGCACAAGCCCAACGTGACGGTGACATCTGCGGACAGGTCATTTCCTCCCTTCAAGTCTCCTTGTATGGGCAATCTGTCCTTGCTGGCTCTGCACCCTCTGCCCGGGTGCCAGGCCCTCAATCCACCCAAGGACCACCTTCACCTGACAGCCGAGGAGCTCTCTAAGAAACCAAAACCACCAACTGTCAAAAACTGTCTAGGATCACAACCCCAAAGCCCTTGGAATAACAAAATAAAACGTTTCCCAAAGAGTATCCAGCTCAGAACGAAAAAAAGAAGGAACTATTTAAATCAGTAACTGCTCTGAAGATTTTGGGCTCGTCTTCCCTGATTTCATTGGCTCTTCTATTTATCTTCCCTCTCAGAAACCTTCTAGGCATGCTCCGGGGTCGTCTGTTTTCCGACGAAGGAGCAGGATAACGGTAAACTAACCAGCTCGGTCTGTAGTTGAGGCTGCACACTTCTTATTGCATTAAAGGAACTCAACAGGTTGTTAGTTGCTTGAGCAACACCTAAGAGCAGAGCCAGGAGGTTTAAGGGAGAGCCCATAATTTGATGTGTAACTGAGGAACTGCAGTCTTGCACATCACTGCCTGCAAAGATAAGCTGCATTAAATCTAATGATGACTTCTGGGCAGGCCGGCAGGACAAAGGACGCAGAGAAAATCACTTACAGGGACGCGCAAGCGATGCCTCTTTCTTTTGGACCCCCCCCTCCTGTGTGTGTCTGTGGGGGTGTTTAACTCTGTTTTACATTTAGCCTCATCCAAAGTGGAGGAGGCATCTGAAATCTTTCCCAGAAGCGGATCATAAATGTTTTGTTACTTGAAATAGAAGGAAGATGAGAAACTGTTATTTGTCTGGCTGGGTCTATACAACAGCAATCCCTTTAGGGCAGTGTTTTGCAAAGTTGGTATCTTTAAGATGGGTGGACTTCAACTCCCAGAATTCTCCAGCCAGAAT